>UELX01001795.1:0-38481 GCA_900480035.1 Eupelmus urozonus
GCATTTATAAACCTTTTTACCCGATTAGAGAAGTTCCAACTTCATCCACATGTAGCGCTGCCAGTACCTTCGACAAGGCGAATAGATCCAAATCCAAGAGAAACTTTCGCTAAACAAGTCGCTTTGGAGCGGCAGAACTTAATTTTTCAAATCAAGTTATTTTATTAACGACAATTTAAACTTATTTACATATATACTTACCATATTTTTTTTCATTATCTATAATAGGATCACATGTGATAAGTATTCATGTGGGATAAATTGATAATTATATATTAAAATATTATGATTTTTAACGAAAAAGAAATACGAAACTCAATAATTGCAGAAGAGAAATTACATTTTTTAATTATTTAAAATGAATACAAAATAAATAATAGATTTTGTGAATTCATTGAAAAATAGATACTCGTTCTCTATAAATTTCTTTTTTCTTTCTTTTTTAATAATGTGTTTTCAATCGTTTTTTACTTTGTTAAAATTTTTTTAATTACTCCTTTTTTCTCAATAAATATTGACAATTGGAATGGAATCATGTTTTTTTGTAAGTTGTACTTTAAAACACGATGTTTTTGATTATTTCAATTGTATTTATTTTCGTATCAGCCGCAATAGTATAAACTATGCGAATTTTGGTAATTAATAAAATCATACAAATGAAAAAAATATACTGGATTGAGGTTATAAATGATAAATACTTACTAAAAAGACTAAAAATTTGCGTACTATAAGATATATATTTTTACTGTAATATTCTTTGTACAATAAATACATTTTTTAATTTAAGTAAATTCAGTAATTATAAAAGAATTTACATTTTACTATCTAATATTCGGAAGAAGAACTATACATATTTAAACTTTTTTGTAAGTAACAATGAAACACAGTGTACAATAATAGTATAAATGTACAAAAGGTAACAAAATAAAAGTAAAGTACAATTGCGATGCATTACTAAATAAACAATTAACACATTGCTTGAAGTTTTAATTTTACTTCAAGCATTGTTCTAATTTCTAGTTCACATAGCCTTGTCAGTCCTTAGATTTTCATTTAACTCCATATTCTATTTCTTTATTCTAAATATCTATTGAATTATTGAAAACAAAAATATATTTGGTCAATATTAAAAATATTTATTTTATTTTGAATTGAATTGAATATTAAGTTGAATTTGTAAATCTAACTTTTGAAACAAAAAATTATTAAATATTACAAATAGAATTTGGATAATTGTATTAAGATCTTTCAAAATTGTTATCATTTTAAAGCTTTTTTGAGTATTAATTTTAAATGTCAAAAATTGTTTCAATATTAAATGTTAGTACTGAAAAACAACTTGATATTATTTTAACGAGATTTTAAATCTTTTCGATGTTTTTTTTTTTACATGGAGTAATATTTTTGTTATATAGAAAACTTTACATATTTATATTGTCATTTCTTTATCGAAACTTCTTTATATGGATTACGATTTAGCGGGATTGTTCGAGATAGTTGATAAAATTTATCTATTTAAATCGCGATATCATTGATATTTATCGATGCGATGGACTTTTTTGAAAATAGCTAAAAAACTTCAGGCTTTTCTACAACTTTGAAAATATTGGAAAGCTCATCGACTAAAGTCTCATAGCGGTAGGCCACTCGAATATCTGGTACATTTGTTCTAGTAATATCATTGCCAGCAACTCCTTCTTTTGTATAATTTGGCCCAAGCCAGTATTGTTTACTCTGTAAAAAAATTATTTTAAAATAATTTGAAAGAAATAAAAATAAATAAAAAACGTTCTCGAAAATACAAACCTTATGAGGGAATCCACTCATAATAACAGAGTTTCTTGCAAGTTCACACATATCACATGAGCTAAGTTTCCAAACTTGAGCAGCAATACTATACTCCTCCATTAAAGGTTCTTTGGTAAAGTGAAATTGCAAAGGATCATCTGTTGATAAACTTATACACAACCCTCTTGCAAGATATTCTGGTAAAGGATTACGGTGGTAATTAAGAAACAGTGAGTTATTACTCAGTGGGGACATTGCAATACCAATTTGTGCAAGGTAATACAAATATTGTAAAACTGGTACTTTCCGCAATAATAATCCATGAGAAATATTTTCAGCCATCATAAAACCACAAACTAAATGCTGGATTGGTCCTGCTTCACCACAATGTGGTCGAAGAACAAAAGTATTCAAGCCTTGCTCTCTGAATAGATTAAAAAAATTTTATTACAGTATATTCATCTTGTTAAAAATGAATATTAAGTAACTTACTCTCTAAACTGATTGAGTACTGTCATGTTAGCATAAGTGTAGTATTGGTAATAGCCATAAGGAGGGTTCTCTATATCATTCCATTCTTGAGGTGGGGAAACATCTTTATCAAAAAGTGGATTTTCAGGTTTACTTTCATCATCTACAGAGTCAAATCCTATCACCTGTAACGTCAATAAAATAATATTACTTTAATTTTAAAACTATAATTTGTTTTCATTATTTATTCATAATTTTGAAAACATACGTATTGAAGAAACTTGTGCAGTTCAGGGTGGGTTTCTGGGTTATTAGTAACTTCAAACAAAGGTAAAAATATATTGTTTATAATTTCTTGAAAATTAGTCATTAATTTATTCAGTTTGAAGATATCACTATAAAGAAAAAAAAAACATTAAAATTGCATAAATAATTACATATTTTTTACTTCTATATAATACTTTTTTTAAATTTATATACATACTATAATCTTGGAATTTGGATGAGCCATCTTACGTTATCAGAAGAGACATCACCTTGAATTGCCCATTTTGCAAGTTTATCCCATTCTTCAGGACTTTTTCCATAAATTGAAAGTCGCAATTCAGCATTCTGGTATTTTGATTCTTCTAAATCACTTGCTACTTCTTTAATAATACTTGCAAAGAACATTCCGTTAATGTAATTATCAGTTTTTAAGAAAACTTCTCGTAATCTGCTTTCGCCTATTGGATTGTACTTTGCATTAAATTTATCGAATCTATGAAATGTGTTTCTGTCCTATAAATGAAGATTTTATAAATTTGTGTTATTCTTCAAAATTTATCTTAAAATATAAAGTTTAAATTAACATTATCATACCGCGTGTACGTCTAGCATATCGACACTGAGATCGTACGTAGTCAAATTCATTGATTGAAATACTTCTCGTAAAGTCATTGTTTCTCCACTTTTTGAACAAGTGACCACTTCATTCGCGTGATTCTTTAATGTTTTTTTGATAAATCGGAGCAAATGCTTTTGGTTCATGCACGAAGCTGCATGAATGTGAGTATCAACCTGAAATGAAGTTAGACAGTTATAAAATATTTCCGTTTAATATGGTAAAGATGGAAAATAACTGATAATAAATCATTTGTCAACAATTTCTAATTTATTGACTTTTTAAGTGTCTTCTTACTGTCTCGAAGCAACAATACAATATATTGACAAATTAAAAATTGTTGAATAAATGATTCAGTTACGTTGCATGGCCTATAAATTGTAATTATCAAATTTCAAAATCATATTACTGATCGAGAAATCTATGTCACTATATTTTAAACACAGCAGACGTTTGCAAATTAATCGTTGCAAAACTGAGATTCTCTTTCTATAGTAATAAGTAAGTCTCTTTTAAATCTACTTTAACTTTCATTTCGTTATCATGTATAATTATAATGAATTTGAAAATCGAAGATTTTGTTTTAAGAAATATATTTTTGGAATATCTATATCCATGATAAAATAGAAAACATCTATCAAATCTTAATGCATGAAATGTAAAATAAAATTTTCACCATTTAAATATACGTCTCGAGTTGCCACGGTTTTCAAGAATCAATATTCCATGTTGATATATTTCAAAAGAGCCGGCGTTACTTACTTTTCTTATGTTATAAAAGTCTCTATGAGGCACAGCCTTTTGACTAGCGAGCTCTCGAAGCTCGTTCAAGAGTACGTGTAACTGAAACTTGGAAGAAAGATAACTAAGCCGCCTATAACAGAAGGACTTCAAAGGCCCATCTGCGATCATGGCACAAAGCAGGTTCATGTCCCTGACGAAGGTAGCAAGATCCGGATACGAGTAAGGAACAGGCTTTCCGTTAGCAAAGTCCTCCTCGCTTGCATAAAGGTTGAAAACTCCATTGACCGGTGCAATCTTATAATTTTTACTAGCCGGAAATTCGCACTCCCAAGGGTCGCCGCGCGAAGCTGGCGCGTGTACTGGATGATCTATGAGGGATGACAAATAAGTCTTTAGTACTTCCGCTGGATTAATTATTAGGATCAGTGGCGGTGCTTAGGAAATTTGATTAGGAGTGCACTTGACCTGTTTTGGAACTTGACTTGACAAGGTCATCGATATTGGTATCTGACAGGATGGATTCATTGAGCAAGAATGAGGTATCGGTTGGGCTAGCAGCAAAGAGGATATCTTCTCAAAGGAATGTGTTAAATAGCGGACATTTGGTAACAAGCAAAGCATCTTGGTGTGATAAAAGCCAAGTTTAACTACCTTCAATGGCTTTGCGGTCATCATGCTGGACTTCATCTTCGATATTCACAGGCCTTTTATCGACGCTTCGTAAAAACCTTGAAGTGATACTGGGAAACGATTGCTTTGAATTGTTCATGTACCTTTCCCGGATGTCCAACGCCTGCACAAGCATCTGCGAGGCTTGCTGTAAATCTTCCAACGGCACCTGCAAATTAATTTAAGCATATTCTTCCGTTTGCTTCTATCTCATTCGTATTTCATGAATTTTTCAATTCAATTACTGGAGGAGTTAAAAAGCCGCATTCAAGGCTAAAGATTGAAAGGTATAACACTGTACTTCGTACTAGGCTTTCATCGCGCCTACGAGATGTATCTACGTCTTTTATTGGGCTTCCACCTTCGCGTTAAGACTTTTAAGGTGAAATCACCACAAGTTACATGTACGTAAGCGAATACGGCATTTTTTCACGACAGAATAAGGCAAATTTTAACACTTACCCCGGACGTATCTTCACCGGATATCGAAACTCTCTGGAAGTGAGGCACAAAATCACTTTCCTCGAGGGGAAATAGGTGATCGCTGTCATCGGGGGCTGGACCAAGCGACGGCTCATAGTGACTGCGACGTTCCTCCAAATCTTTGGCGGCTCTAAAGAAACAAGAAAACAACTTGTTATTGTTTGAGATGGACAAAGTAGCAGACTGCGTAAGCGAGCTCTGCGATAAATGCGATAACGCGTTCTCCAGCTCGTTATAAATGTCAACATGATTTTATATTTTTTCCCATTCTTAAAAATAATGAACGTTCCAGAAGTTTTCTAATATTACTATTCTTCTAGTGATATTTTTTTCTTACTTCATTCGTTTAATACAGATGCGAGGCTTTGCGAGATTAAAGAGGAAATATCTTAAAGAGCGCAGCGCGATCAGCTGACAAAAGTTCGGTCTCAGCTGTTATCCGCACATTTATATGCGCACGCGTGTCCGCACAGTTTTTGCAATGCGAATGGTATACAGAGCGTCAGTCGTGAAAATATACGGAAGTAAACGTTGAAATTTCATTAATTAACGATCGAACGAACTAGCACTTTCGAACATGAATTATTACAAAATCTTCTCTATTTTCATCAAGGCCACATCTAAGACACTCTTCTAACCGTTGCCGCTGAGAATTACGCTTCTATCTGAGAAGAAATCAATAATCTAAAAGCAAGTACGCGAGTCGCGAAATAGATAGGAAGAGTGCTTCAATTTACCTTAGCAAAATCTTACAGTCCCTCGACCAGCGCTTCGACTCTATCGCACCAGCGAACATAACGTCCTCGTGAATTTACTAACGGCTACTTAATTTCCTTAAAGCGTATAAAAAAAAAAGTCTAGAAAAAATCTGGCTACTGGTCCTACGATTGCAAGGCACATAACATCTCCGGCACATCGCACTGACTTTACATATCGGAGCCAATCCGACTCCTCATTCACTTCCGCAGCCGATCACGTATCAATAACGCAATAAGCGGAGCTTTCATTTGCAAAGCCAGCTCTCGAGATTAAAAAGACGAAACTCGCCGAGCGGCAAATCATCTGTCGCGATGAAAAAAAAGTGCAAAAAGCTAGCCTCCTATCAGCGAGAACTTAGTAGGAAAAGCAAGCGCGAAAAAAAAAGAGAGAGACGGAGAGAGAGAAAAAGAGCCGATTATGCGGACGCGCGCGTGTGGACGAGAGTCGTGCGATCACTGAGCCAGTGAGCCGCCGCGCGCTCGACGTAACCCCTGGCCTGCGTGTGCGGCGGCCTTCCTCCTTTTTCCCCCGCATCTTGCGCGCGCGACCCTCGCCCCCCGCGCGCTCTCGCTCCTGTACATTAATAAAGCTGCGACTGCACGTTTTTTTTTTTGCTTTTTGCTTTTCTTATTCGATTATAGGCATTGGGTGCTAATAGCCGGTAGCGCGAGCTCGATATTATACAGTGAAAAGCTATGCTATTTCTCGGCTTAATTAATCGGAGCTCTGTCTTTTGACTAATTAAGCTCGCGCGCTAGCTGGAGAGGGAGGGTGGCTGTTGATTCAAGGTATGACGTTAGACTTTCTCTTCTGCTTGCTTTTCGTTTGGCGGTACTATTGTTTCTTTTAATGAAGGCCTGGAATGGCTAACGAAAAATGTCGTATATTTCACTAAAGCTTATTAAATTAGGCGAGAGCTTGGGAGAACGGTTACGTCCAGCGGCTGTTACATGATACAAATCCTTAGGGCTATATAAAGAGCCGAGGGGCGCACACACGCAGACACACCGCTGCCCGGATTCCGGATTATCGATCCCCAACTTTTCAGCTCTCGCCGACGCGACTTCGCGGCTGCTTTAATGTGCGAAACGACACTTTTCGCGTGTAGAACTGCTGAGAGGAGGGCCGCTGCAGCTATAACACTCGACGCACGCGCGCACGCGAATTCTAAGATAGCGCGATTATTATTGTTATTATGAAGTTGAAATACGAGAGCGAGAGAAGAATGTTAACTGCCGACTCTTTTGGAGAACGAAACAATCAGAGTGACGTATATGTATGAGTAGAGATACTTTGCGATCAGGTCGCGTATAGGAAAGTTTTACAAAGTTTTTTTTCTGTCTTCTTTGAGCGATTGGCGCTTGGCTCTTGGTAGACATGAAAAAGAGAATGGACTATCGTGCGGTTTTATCAAGCGGTGGCTTTCCGTCGCTCGCTTGTTACAAAAGTATCGCATGTAACGCACGGGTGCCGATGCGTGCGGCCACATAGGGAACAAAAACAACCTAATCTAATCCAAAATGCAAGCAAAAGAGAGCCTGAATCTACGCGCTCGTATGTGCGTATATTTACGCGCCGAATGACTAACAGATCTTCCGAAAACATTCTTAGTCATGGGAATATTTCGATGCCGATTTCAAGGTCTCGTATAATACTCAGGCTAAACCGAGATTCCCGCGTGGATACATAAATTCGTATTTTATACGTATTTATCAAAAATTGGAATCCTTGCGCAATATTGACAAAAATAAAGCAACCTCGGTGAACGAATTGCTAGAGCAAATAATAATACATACTTGACGGTGAGTTGACGCTGGATGAGCAGCTTCTTCTCGATCTGTTCAATGGGGAATTGCGGCACCTCGTAGGGCGCTGATATCTCGTTGGGCAGCTCGTGCGTAGCTAGCCTCCCAGCTGCATTGGCAGGGCCACCCTCCAGGCCGAAGACTGGACTTTCACTTCCTGCGAACAAACATGCAGATCGGTATATCGTTAAGTCTTTTCAGAAATCTGGAATGCATCGATAATATCTAAGTTTCCTAAAATTTCTCGTGTTATCAGAAAGACTGGATCTGATGGCGCGTATAACGTAAGTAGGTGAAGGGAGCTGTCTGCCCAGAAAGTTTACCATGCGATCCGTCCACCTGGCCGGTCTTCTGAAGCCATTCGGCCACTGAGACACCGGTCGAACTGCTTGAGGAATGCGATAGGTTTGACTCGTTCTCCAGCACCATGGCTACGCCAGCGGAGCGCTAAGCGATCTCCTGAGGAATAACAGTCCCTTAAACCTTTTTATACTATCTTTTTTTCTCTGACGGCTAACCGAGCTATCTACTTTCTCTCATCCGCCAATCTTTTTCCAAACTTTACAAAGTCCGGGCGCGCGCATTACTTTTTTCTCTCCATCCGCAACCTCGGATTTTTGCGCGCTTCCGTACACACACGCTTAAAAGATGAATGACTGCTGCATACGCGAACTTGGCGCCAAGGCCGCACTCTGGCTCTCCGCACGCGCGGAGAACGTCGTCACTGCGTAGGTATGCAGCTCGACGCACTGCGCGCGCCGCCTCGGGAATATTTCTGCCCATCCTCTTTTTTTCACGGAAACATGTTAAACCGTCGTTTCAAGTCTTTATTATCCTCTACATTTTCTCCATTCGCTGCGTACGCACACGCGTCTGTATATTAATCAACGTTAACGCAGTTCTCGATTTCTAAAATAACGAAAAAGATTGACAGACGAAAGAGAGAGAGAGAGAGAGAGAGACGGCTAGCCGCTTTTATATCGTTATAGTCACCAACTTGACTGGTTCGCCGACTGGCGCAATACTGCGAAATTGGCCAGCGGAGAGTGAGAACGGAGAGACTAGGCGAGAAAAGAAAGAGCGAAAGCAAAGTGCAGTTAGAGCTGTGCGGCTGGCTTATCAGAGGGCAGTGACCATCTTGACTGAGCGCATGAGCTGAGTACACTGACTGTAGAGTGGACCAGCACTTGGTTGATATACACATGTTCCCATATGCCTTCTCCTTCCGCGCTTCTCGCGCTCTCTGCTCTGCCGCCTCTCCCCCGGCAGCTATGCGGGCTTGAAATTTATGTCTCATTTCTCTTTCTCTGCGAGTGGACGGATTCCTCTTTACTTCTTAACTCGATCGTTCCATTGACTCGTCGAGTGCTTTGTTTTCTCCTCTTTCAGATGCATCTGCCAAACCCTTTCTTTCTTTCTTCTATTATTTCTTTGATATGGGTATCCCTTTCACATTCTTTCTTTTGATATCGTGCCGATTGAAAGTGTCACCATGCTACCATCTATCTCTATCCCTGCTTTTAATATTTTGACAAACCCTGGTAGAAATTTTCACCAGTTTTTGGCCATATTTTGGCCAACTGTGAAGAATTAGACACCCACTAGCCAATTTTTAAAGTTGGATGTGAAAATTTCTACCAGGGAAGATAAGTAATAAGTCGGCGCAGTTTTCGAATAGCTTCTGGAAGAGCGATATCGCACACCGAGCCGCATCTCCATAAAGGCTATTTCCATCTCGCAAGTATACAAGTTTGCTTTGTCTCGCTTCAGCCAAGTGCAAAAAAAAACCTAATCAAACGCGTTCGGTTTAGACGAGTTTAAGCACACACGTACATATCAGCAAGTCAGTTGGTATGACCTCGATATATATTCAGGCGCATTAGGCTATTTATAACTTCGCCGGCGTGCGAGGAGGTGGAGCGCGCTTTTATATACGCGAGCGGCTACTTAGACTCGGCTTACGTGCAATTGCGCAGTGATCTCTCTTTCTCGCTCACTCTCTCTCTCTCTCTCTCTCTCTCTCTCTCTGTCTACATGCAAATTGATTGATTCTCCTCGTCCGACAGTGTAAACAACGTATGCAAGTAGCGCGCGAGGCACGCCGATCTTCTATCGGCTTCGGCCTTTTCTTTTTTATAGACGTAAACACTATTTTAAACGTTTCCATCTTCTTTTTTTAAATACCCATTCACTGCGGGCTTTGTCAGCGCGCAGTGTCCGAAGAAAAAGTCGTGAGTCACAGCTGGCGACGAACCTTTGCGTTTTGTTTTGCTCGACGGCGCTCGAGATTTTCTTGGCACAAGTGTTTCTTCTCACGCGTTTTTTTTTAATATTTTTTATTTCTTGGAAATTTTTTGAAAAAATTGAATTTACATTTGGAATCCTTGTTTCCAGCGGGTAACAGCGAACGTTGGACGTGACAGCTAGTACCATTTGCATCTACAGCTAATCGGCATGCCGTTACATAATTTACATTTCAAAGCTACTTATCGTCGTATCGACGTAATTTGCATGATTATGGCGAATAAAAATCGATTCGTTCTACAAAAATCGACAATTAAGCTATAAATACGTGGCGTTTTTTATTTAAAATGGTTATGTGATTAATAGGACGTAATGCCAATGATAAATTCTCTAATTAGTGACGTTTACGCAACATAAGCTAGACGCGCAACGACATTGCTTTTTGCACTTTTTCTCTACGAATATCGCATTGGTCTTAAAATATCCTAATAGTAAAAATAAATAACAAGAAGAACAACAACAAATGAGAGCATATCGGCCCTTAGGAACGAAATGCATTAATGCACTTACGATAATCGTACTCGTCTCCATCGATGAACAAGTCAGGCGTATTCAAATAGCTAAAATAAGAGTCCCGATTGCCCGTCGGTGTCACTCCTCTGCTCGACATTTCGCGATCGATCCGTCCTCGATCGATCAGTCACCCTTATATCAGTACCTTTTTTTTTTTTATACCACCGAAAACCACACGAGCCAGACGTCTTAAGGCGTGGCCAAGAGCCGACGACTAGCAGACGACGAAAAACTGTCTCTTACAACGGCCAGACAGCCGAAATCAAGACTGACTTCCCATCGCAGGCCGCAGCGCGCAGCGGAAGCGCAGCGCTGAATTATCGATCTTCGCCTGGCTCTGTTGACACTCGCTCGTCCGGGCCCAGGTAATAAGAAGCTCGCGATCGATTTATACCTATACGTAGAAAGCCGAGCAGACGATAAACCGTTCAACGTGCCACACTCGTCCGCAGAAACGTATATACGGAGGATGTATTAAGCAGAAACGGTAGATATAGATTCGAGAGAGAGAGAGAACCGCGCGGCGGTTCTACCTCTCGGCTTCTATTCAGCTGGCCCGGCTGACTGCGGGCTTCAGCAGGCAAGCAAAGGCTTTATTATTGCGAGCGGATCTCTCTTTGTCCGGCCTTCCGTCTCTGTCGGTCGCGTGCGAGAGCGCAAATTGCGAGCTCGCTTCGCCCACCTAAACGTCGACGTTCGTTGACGAGCGGCGCAAACACGTATATATACGAGCGGCTCCTGCAGGCCCCGTGCCAAAGTGAGGCTTTTGCTCTATTCTGCCGCCTCTATGGTTCCTAAGCTCTTTTTCATACGTACTTTGATGTTTAGGAGGATTCTGGCGTGGATAAGTGGCAGCATGTGGAGTTTAGTGGATTTTTTAAAAAATTTTGTCGAATTTTACTGACCGTTCGACGAGGAATAAAGCTTCCAAGGACTGCCCTCTTCTCCCATGCCGTTACTCTTCTTCTCAAGAACATCTATGAAATTTTGCATATTTTCAATCTAAACCTCCAATTCGTAACGTATCCTATATATTTCGGTCACTTGACCTAATTGAACAGCAGCCTTCCGGTGCTCCAATCGTCGACTACCTACGACTGAACTCTCCAGAGCCGACCTAAATTCTGACCAGGATACAGAGCGAATTTGTTTGTATTATAGAAGCCAGCGTGCGCGCACGGTATATACTCACGCACATCCCTGGAAATTGGTATAATAACAAAACGCAGCCGCGGGCGGCTAATTTCGAATTCGCCCGCGGCGTATAGCGGATTTTAATATAAATAAAGTTAAATACGTCGTTAATGAAAATAGCCGGCGCTCATTAAACGGAGCCGGTCTAAAATAAACCCGCCGACTGAAATAGTTAAAGTAACCTGGGGGCTGAAATAGCAGGCAGAAAGCTTTATTTATCGATAAAAGAAACTTACGATTGCGCAGATCTTGAGGATGGCTGGGAGTCGTGGAGCTGTCCCCGTCACCCTCGCCGTCCAGGTCGTAATATACGTTTCCGCCTGTCGCTGCTTCCTTAACTATGTTCATGGCAACCGTAGGCTCGCCCATCCTTTGGAATAAGCAAAATTATATGTAGAAAATTTTTTGTTGAAATTATAGCTTTGTACGTTAATGTGATCTAGATCTAGATTTAAGAGCTGTGTAAGTGCTTACCTAGAAATGGATTTCCCACGAGTTTTCCACCTAAGGCCTCCGCTTAATCATTCAACAGTTTGGCCGATTACTCCCGCTCTTAGCGAGAAAGCGGAGCGTACGAATTAACTATCTTGTATCGTCTTGACTCTGCGGCGCCTTATCGACTTCAGGAGAAATGGAGTTGCTCCACTCTGGATTTCTAAACATCAACGTTGTGATTTTAATAATTTGAATAATCGAAATATCGGACGCAATAACAAGTTAAAATTGTCTTTTGATTTATTGTGCAAAATAATTCGAATGAAAATAATTTATAAATAGAAACGTTTAGCATGAAAATAAATAAAACAACAAAGAAAACACAAAGTCGACTCTGCGACTTGACCGGCGCTGATTTTAAAAAATATTGAAATAAAGTGCCTTTATTTTAATCTCTTTGTCTTTAATAGGAAAAGTTTTTAAAAGGAAAAAAACAGATGACGCAAATTACAGAAAAGCTACCGACTAGGCATCTATATACCTATAGTACGCGGACAATAATAGAAGCCGATGATCTACGTTACAGTGATAAACCATAAGATAAGGCGCGGTCGGCCTGCGTCGAATGAATAATAAATGGCAGAAAAAAATCATAACGACAATAATCACACATCTGCATAAGAATTCAAAAAAATGAAAAATAAATAAACAGAGGTTACAAAAAGTGACTAACCTGGATTGTTCAGGCCTGCGCTCTCAGAATATAGAGCGGCGCTCTTTTTTTGTTCTTGCGAATCAAGCAAAATAAATTAACCACTTTGTGCTTCTATCACTGCGGCCTAAAGTGTATAGCCGTTAAGAATCGGGCTCCGCCGACGGGGAGAGGCGAGAATAATCTCGAGAGCTAAAGAATTGATCGCACACCCAGCGCGCGCTGATAAAACGCAAAGCCCAGAGAGAGAGCTGCGCAGCTCCGCCGAGATGAAAAGAAAAAACGCGAGCGCCAGCCACTACAGCAGCAGCCTGTAGACTCCGCGTATATACGAGATTTTTTCCGATGCTGGACAAGTCGCAGGAGAAAAAAAGAGATGAGAAAGAGAGAGAGAAAAGAGCGTGAGCAACCGGAGGAGAAGCGATCGACTTAAAGTCTTGGTGGCGTCGACTGTCACGCATACGAGCGTGGCAAATACATGCGGCGAATGGCCTCGCGCGCGTGCGGCGCCGTGGAGTGCGCGTTGATAGTCCCCCCGTCGGCGCCCCGAGAGCTCTCTTCCCCCGTGTGTGTATGCGCGCGGCTCTCTCTTTCTCTTTCTCTCGCCTGCGCGTATGTATACATGTCAGCCGTGCCCCGCGCATATGTAGCGCGCTGGTGTGCGGATAGCGACGATTGCGGCTCTGCAGGAAAGGTGCCGCGCCAGACGCGCCGCCGCGAGACGCGAGCTGCCGAGCCATTGGCTCGCACGCTCGGCCCCGCGAAAATCCATATCCTGCGCGCAGCGCCGAGGGTGAGAGCCTGACCGCTGCTGAGCTCTTTTGTATAAGAGCTTTTATTATTAAGGGGAGTTGACCGAAATTTTCAGATTTATAGTTATCGTCGCGAGAAATGAGAGAAGAGCATTTTGTTTATTTTAGATTTATTGTTGCGATTGCTAAAACGATCGATCGTTTATTATAAGTAACACTTTCACAGATTTTTGGACGGAATAATTTTACAGCGGTACGTATATACATGGACGGAATTTTACAGCGGAGCTTCGTTAGAACTTTATAATACAAAAAATATACTCTCTTGGTATCGGCTAGATTACGGTTGCAAGGAATATTTTACAAGTTTGCGCATTGGACTTTAGTCGTTGACACAACTACCTTAAATCAAACGTATTAAGATATTAAAAGACTTATGGCTAATTAAAATCAAAATCACTTTCGGTATTGGAAAGATTTCTTTCAATAAAGCTATCAGAATCTGAATCCAGGATGGACTTGATGACATCTTTTTTCGCTTTATTGTCCGTTGAAGCCTTCTTTGACTGTTGAGCGCCGGTATTACTTTCCCCGACCAAACTTTTAGGTTGACTTTTTGGCGGCTCGTCGTAATGAATTTGTTCCTCGTAATTAGTTGCAGACACCTGCTCTTTCTCGTGTTCCGGTGCTGGATCGTCGGTATTGTATACTTCGTTCGATTGAACCGGTTCCATTGCTTGTGTTTCAACATACGGTTTCTCAGGTATTAAATAATCGTTACCATCGATATCTTTATTATTTGATTCCTCTGCGTATTGCTTCTTATCATCATAGCCCTCGTATTCTCCATATTGTTGGTATTCCTGATTGGGATCTTGCTGGTAGGCTTGATTAGAATCTTGCGGATACACTTGGTTGGGATCTTGCACATACGCTTGGTTGGGATCTTGCTCATACGCTTGGATGGGATCTTGCTGATATGCTTGATTTGGATCATATTGTTGATACTGTGGATCATTATAATCATACTGCCCCTCAGTATACTGTTGATTTTCGTAATCTGTATACTGAGCATTCTCATCATATGCGTATTGTTGATTAGAATCGTTTGGATATTCATACGGCTGTTGCTCTGCAGTTTGCTGTTGATCATAATTTGGGTAATATTCTGAATTCTCCTGATATTGCGTTTGACCGTTATTATTTTGTTCGTAATATTGCTGATCGTTTGTAAAGGCCTCATCATTTCCATAAGTTTCTTTCGGATCGTCAACTTGGTTCTGATGATCCTCTTGCAATAAAGCCTGGGGACTTTGTTCTTCTACATGTTCACTTACTTTCTGTTCGTCGGTATGATTGGGATCCAAAACTTGCTTTGAATCACGAGACTCATTTAAATAGACTTGCTTATCGTCATTCGTCTCATCAATTGGATCTTCATCTTCAGTTTGATCGACCTCTTCTATTGATTCCAACTGCCTTCGTGGCATGTCTCGAATTTCATCCTTTAGATGCACTTCCTGAACTTGCTGCTCCAAATCGTCAGGCATCCACGAATCAATGTCGACAGAATGATCGTAGTCATCCACAATACAATTATCAGCGTCATCGTTGAACTCTTGGTCAGATGCGTCGGCGTCAGCAATGGGTGTTTCTGGTTTCTTCGTCAAGTCTGCAAGGTCGGCTGCAAGTAAGTTTTTAGTTTCCTGAATTAATCGTTCTGACTCATCAATTTTAGCGAAATCATCTTTGAGAGTATTCTGAGTAGGCTGCTGCGCGCATTGCCCAAATGCCTTCGCAATGTCCTCTTTCGACAAACGCGTAGTTATTAACGACCGTCTAAATTTGCCAATTGTAGGTAACGGAAGGCCTTCTCCAATAACTGGGTCAGGTCTTCGTTCGAAATCTGATGCATTTCGCAAGCTGGCCAGCCTTTCGGCATATTCGTTATAAAGCGAATTTTGAATACTAGATTGAACATTCTTTTGAGCAGCGTATGCCTGACGGGCGTCGAAAAGCCTCCTATTATCTTTTTTAGCTTCCTCTTCTGCGGAGGGCTCAAATTCGTCATCCGATAATGTTACATTTAGAAGATCACCGCTAGTATTTTGTTCGTGATCAAGATCTTCGTGACTGCGGTCAGAGTCGCGTTCGTTACCCTGCAATGACTCGGCGTGCATGCGTCTGATTTTTTCAATGTAAGCATCTAAATCTTTACTTGTGGAGACTTTCACTTCGGGTGTTCTCGTAAAATAAGTAGGTAAATCTTTTATGCTGTTCTCATAGTCGTTTACCGTAATTTTTGGAATACTTACATGCTCGAAAGGGGGATCCGGGTAACTCGTTAAGAAGCCAGGATAGTTTAAAAAATAATTTGGATCTTCAAATCGCGAGATATCAGTTGCTAAATTGTATGGAGTTTCAAGTAATTTTTCCAATAAATTTTGCTGTTTTGCAGCTTTGTGATCCGGAGTAGATGTTTTAGCATTAGATTTAGGGACATCTTTACTTCTAGGAAAATAAGTATTTTTCGGAGTTGTTTGAGTAGGTCTTAAGAAAATAGTAGTTGAAAGAACCTCTTGTTCGTTTTGACTCCCTAAACCACTGTCAGCTGTTGTACTTCCATTAGCTCGCTGATTTCCGTAGGTGCGTAATAAATATGCTTCATACTGTTTCTAAAATTGGTAAAAAATTACATATAATAGAAATTTGTATAGTTTTATTAAATAGCTTATTATTTTTTTTTTAATTTACCCTTAAAATATGAAGTGTTTCAGTTTTAGCAGTCATCAAAGCCAAGCTATTATCAACTTTATTCAAGGCTCCTAATATCTTGTTATTTCTTTCATCTCTTGCTTTTTGTTCCTCGAGAAATTCGACGTAGCGTATTCTTAAATTATTAATACAAGCTTGATGCCTGAAAAATCAAATTTACAAAATTATACAAGATTTAGAAACAAAAAAATTTTTAAAGAGACAATTTATTATATGATTTTCAATTTCAGTTTCATAAATAGGGCATAGGATTTTTGTAATGCTAATGCTCTACCGACACGAAAAGATGGCACTGAATGGGTTCGTGCTTTGGTGAAGTTTGCAAGGTCAAAGCTATAATATTATAATATTAAGAAAAAGAAGAAACGTTTCGATTGCCGTTGTAAGACACGATAGCGGTTTCGTGACTTACTAAACGATCGATAAACTACACTTGTGTTATAATATTGATATTTACTAAAATAATATTTGTGTCTCGTATTGTTAGGATGCGCCGAAATGCGTTTTCTATGGTCGCGTCAGATCGATCGGAAAAATGTAAATTTTAGTGCCACGTAGTTCACAATTGTTTAAAAATGTAAACTTGCTTGAATGGCTTCAACTTTTTGCTAAGTTTGTTCTATTTTATTATTTTACTTTATTACATTATTTTACTCTATTTTATTATTTTACTTTATTACATTATTTTACTTTATTTTATTATTTTACTTTCAAATCCAAAGCAATTAATAAAAGTTGACACTCACCTGTTTTGAGACTGTTGAACTAAGACATTAAATCTTTCTTCCAACCTAATTCTTTCCTCTTCGCTAAAATAACAAATAATAACATTATGAGAAAATATATTGTTGGTAACAATAATTTCTGAAAGTTTTAAATATTTTTGTATTTAAATCTTATAATTTACCTTTTTCGTAACTTCTCCTGCAGCTCCAACATTTTTTTATAATGATTTTCTTGGCCATCGTAAAGCGGTGTCATCTTGCCGTTATAAAATGCACATTACATTGTTTATAATAAATCGCTGCACAGAGGTGAAACTAAGATAGGTATGTTATTCAAATACAAAGTCTTTGAATTGTTTTTCATTGGCAAAAAGACAACTACATTTTAATAAAAATAAGCAACTAATAAATTTGACGGAGGCTTACGTATAAACATGAGAACGATCAGCGATCGGTCTTGGAAGCGACGCCAAGAGCAACTGTCGCATGCGACGTCGTAATGCTCGAATATAGGGGTGCTTTACCACCACAGTTAAACATACAGGTGTTCCACCTCCTACCCCACTATTTTGCCTACAGTACAGCGCACCTGCCATATGTGCCTGCGAATGAATTCTATCAACTTGAACAGTCACCCACAATACGTATTTTTTTATATGTATAATTATATTTTTAGGTTTTTTTTTTATTATGAGTGATCTATAATCTTTCTTCGTCGACATTTTTTTATTGCACTTTTTCGCCAAAATTGATAAATACACCTCATGTTAAGCTTCTGACGTCAATGCCAGTAAAATCTTTGAAGTTTGCTAAAATTTGCTGTTTCACGCACACATAAATTTAGATCGCCTAGTTAGTACGTCGTAATCGCGTGTTAACGGCAAATACGGTTTTAGACTTTGATAGTTTTCTTGTTTAAATCAACTTTCGCACAATTCGGCTGCGATGGAATACACTTAATCGTTCATACTGCGCAATTAAATAACAAACGTCACTTTAAAAAATTAAATATTTTATTAATGGTAAACTTTATAAAGAGCTATTCTAGTTTTTAAAAAGTATATGATAAGCTCTAGATACACAAATACAAAAATAGTCTATTTACAAATGGATTCTTTTTGTTTCTTATAAACCGCGTGTAAGTGCTCTGTTAATTCTGGTGTAGTTTCTGTTGCCATGTAAACTGTTTGGTGAAGCTCATCCTCTACAAGTCTGAATTCGCGTTTGATCTAACAAACAATATTACATGTAAATATTATTTTATTATACACAGCTAAATACATCTATAGTTAAATTAATAAGAAAAATATCTTTTTTTAAGATATCATGTTTTAAATGAAATTCTGCTTTACTATGATAGTAAGTGATACTATGTAATGGCAATAATACAAATCTATCATACAATTTTTTTTAAATTATTACATTTTACTCAATTTTTTATAAATATTTAAGTACATTTTTATATTATATTTAGCTTTCATTTTCTTTATTGATTGGTTTAAATAAAGACAACTGAAAGTCTATAATTAAATATAATACAATAAATTAAATATAGAAATTAAAAAAAATATAATAATTGAGTAGGGATAGAATAACAAAGTAATTTTCTTAAATGAACCAAGTTATTATACTTATTTTGTTTTACATTAACAAAACAAAAATTAATATAAAAGCCTAATACAAAAAAAAACAAAAATTAATAACTGGGTTTGAGCAAACAATTAATGTTAGTAATAAAGTTTTAATCAAACTGAATTTTTTCAGACAATTCAATCATTGCATAAAGTATTTTTAAATATTAACAAATTGCCAAATGTTTACAAAGAACTCAATATTAAGAAATCACTAGAACTGATTATCATAAGCTTAAGTACTACTACTTGACTAAATAGTATTTTGCAATATTATAAATAAATAAGCATCAATCTCTAAATATTAATATTGTACTTGTGTCTACCTAATAACAAATTTATTCTTTAAGAATAATTTTTAAATTTCTACAATTTAAATAAATGCTTGTATGAATTAATGTAGTCATAAAAATAAACCTTTATACAAATTTTTGTACTATTCATGTTTATATTAAGTACCTGCAAAACAGCTGGAGGTTTGGATCCTTCAGTTTTTCTTGATACATTAGTACTTTTTAATTGTATTGCTTCGTTAACAATTTCTCCTTCTTCGATGGTGGTTAGTCCAAAGTTATGTGCAACAAAAAAGGACAGCTTATTTGTGTTTGGAACTATTCGAAGAAATCCAACTTCTCTGTGCATAGGATTTCTTTTATCGGGATGCCAACTTTGAGCCGTATAATTTAACATTGGTTGGCCAATTGATGAAAAAATAATTTCTTCACAATACTTAAATGAGTTTATTGTAGGAAATTTACCAGCACCACTTTCAGCACGCCACACACCTTCGAGCCAAGCAAGTGGTTTAAGGGCATTGTGCATTGCTAATTGATTCATTTCTACAATGAAAATTTTGTTTTAATTACTTTTACTAGAGCCACTACTTGTTTATTGCCTAAAAATTAATAAGAAATTTTAAAGATCTTACTGGTGATTATTGGTGATCCAGACAGTATATTTTTTCTAAAAATTATAAAAATCATCAAATGTTAACATTCAAACATTGAAATTCTTGAAATATGACAACTATCAATTTATAAGGCTACTTACGTTTGAAAAAAATTTGTATCAATTATAATACACAGTAACTTGTGCAATAGCTAATACCCACTTACAGGTACTTGAACTATATAGATGACTAGTATATTTGAACCTATTATTATATTGGCTTTCGAATACCGGCAAGTAGATGTACGTTATATCTATAGAACTATTTTTGCATGATATATATGTTTGTATTTTGTTTATGTATGAATCGTTCCGCGTTTCGCTAGACAGAAACAGCTACAGTCAAACAGCTACAGTGGAAAGCGAAAATGTGTAAATATAGCAAAATGATTAATTAAATAGAAGTTAGGACCTCCAGTGTCCGTTATTAGCGTTCTAAATTCTTGCTGTCTTCTTCGAAAGATTAAACTGGTATATAAGGAATTTCATTTTTGTTTAGTATGACAGAAGGAATGTTGGAATGAGGACACAGTGCCGCTGTAAATACTGCGATAGACTGCGGTACTAACCTATATACACGTTATATGTGTACACATTAACTACCTTGCGGCTATTCAGTATACAGCCTACAGGTATAAATACGTATAAATATATAGTGTGAATCACGCTGTGTACTACCAGATACTACAGTAAAATCTGTTTCTTTGGGTTCTCTTTTCTGGTATGGATTCTTAACATTTGTTTACTTTTTGCGTTTCGTTGGGGTGTGCATTTCATCATGAATAATGCATATGTGCAAAAAAACGTATAGAAAGGCCAAGAGTTGACAAAAATGATACTGAACAAATTTTAATTAAAAGTTATGTACAAAATAGTAGTTTTAATGTGAGGTGGAATATTAAGATTACTTATATGAAATCTCTACAAAAAGCCTTAAAAGATGTATGTACTTACTTGATTGGGCATTTTTAAAAATAAGACCCAGCCAAACTATGTATATTGTTGATACTTGTGTTACATTTTAAGAACAGAAAGTAGTAGTAATGTTTCGTTATGGCGACATTACCACCTCGCAAAAATTTAACACCTACAAAAATTTCCAAAGAACACTTAACACCGTTACAAATTCTTCTACAATTGGGCTTCCCCAAGCACAGAGCGTAAGTTATATTACATATTTTATCTTTATCAAACAACAGCTAGTAACAAGAAAAATAAATTTTCAAATAAATTTTAGAAAATCTCAAAATTAATATTTTTAGATTGAACAACAAATTAATATTTTTTAATAAATTCAAAATACTTTTTTGGATTATACGTACTACTTAATTATTTTATAAAAATTATGTAAAATTGATTTTGTTTTTAAATGTTTAGAGAAAAAGCATTAGCTGCTACAGGTCATCGTAGTGTTCAACTTGCTTCAGATTGGCTTCTGGCACATGTAAGAGATCCAACACTTGATTCGGTTGAACCAAGGCAATATGTTCTTTATTTATGTCCTACGGGTCAATTGAATGAACAATTACAAAAATTTTGGATAAATAGTAAAGATTTCGAATGGAATGGAGTACATAATTTTATGCCACATATAACACTTGTTTCATTTTTCAAGGTAATATTTTTAATTTAATTTATATACAATTTTTTAAATTAATCGAACAGTATATTAATTTAATTTTATCTTATGCAGGCACCAGATGAATGCTCTAAACAATTGGCTACAATTCTAGAAACTTTAATTACAAGAGATGAATGTCCAGATACAATTGGATTAGAAACATATATTTCACCAAACTTTATGGGTTTATTTGTCAAAGATGAGCAAGCGGAATGGTTAAAATCTTTATCTTTTAAATATGTAAACAAATTATTAAATTTAGGCATCACTGCTGAGCCTAATACAAAATCATTGCATCTGACACTTGCTTACCAATTTTCTAATTCCTTATTTGAGCCCTTGCGCTCAATGGTTGAAAAATTAGAACCTAATAAGCATGCTAACTGGGAACTTAGATTGTATTCTAGAGATCCACGATCATGTAATGTAAATGTTCATAAAGTTATGCACTTACATATTCCACGAGAAAATGATGAATTGGAACTAAGGCCTGGTGATTACATTTATGTGCCAGAAGAAGCATGTACTACTTCAATTGATGGTTGGGTTGAAGGAATTTCTTGGTTAACAGGAACATCTGGTTATTTTCCTTTAAATCATACCAAGAGAACTGCAGATTCTGATTCTTGGACATTACACTCAACTGTACAAATTACAGAAAATAAAATTGAAATTCTAGAAGATATAATACCAAAAAGTAGGAAACCACCAATTGTTCTTTCAAGCGAATCTTCAGATACCACCGATGGAGTAGCTGTAGACAATGAGCCTGTAATACTTTTATTTTTTTATGCTCGAAGCTTGATTATTCTAAAATCAATTATAATTAAAAGATATTAGTTATTCAATTATCATTCATTTGGGTATATAATTTTGAATAGTAAAATCAAAATTCTAAATAAAAAAAACTAATATTTTTTAAGAAAATTGATTTTTCTTAATCGAGTTTCAATTTTTTCTATTATTGGCATTGGATTTATTGAAGTTATAATTAAATTTATTTTTCTACTTATTTGTTAGATGGAAGCTTCGGAGCCTACAACAATCCCATCTCGTGAAATTTTAATCTGCAGGCATGGGGAACGAGTAGATTTCACTTTTGGTACTTGGATTCCATACTGTTTTGAAGCAGATGGATGTTATGTACGTAGAGATTTAAATATGCCAATAAAAATTCCTCCAAGGAATATACAAGATTTTCAAGATGATTGTCCACTGACAACACTAGGTGAAATACAAGCAAATTTAATTGGAGAAGCAATGAAAGCATCTAATATGCACATAGATGTAGCTTTTGCTTCACCTTCATTAAGATGCATACAGACGTTATCACAAATTTTAAAAGGATTCAAATCTGATCTACTGATAAAGATTGAACCAGGTTTGATGGAATGGGTTGCTTGGTACCAAAATGGTTTACCTACATGGATGACACCCGAAGAGTTGTCGAAAGCTGGATTTCGAATAGATACAAGTTACAAACCAGTTGTAAAAGTAGATGAGCTTCCTTTAAGAGAAAATGCTGCACAATATTATGATAGAAGTTATGCTCTTATTAAAAATTTAATAGAAAATACTGTAGGTAATATTTTAATAGTTGCACATGCAACTTCTTTACCAGCATGCACAAGGCAGTTAACTGGTGGCAAAGTTCCCCATGTGACTGAAGTTACACGTTTAGTACAGCAAGTACCATATTTAGCATGTTTAATGGCTAGAGAAGGACCTAAAGGATGGCAACTGCATCCTCCACCTTTTCCACCCATAACACATAGTAGTAACAAAAGATTTGACTGGAAAATTTTAACTTAATTTTAATCTTTTTACTTTGATAGATTATACATTTATATAAATGTATGTATTATTAAAACAAGCTATCAAAAGCTTATAAGTAATGGAAATTCTAAAAATGGAACTAAAGTGCGGGTATTGGTATTTTACTCCAATATTTATAAAGTATTAATAGACTAGGTATTATTTTTTAATTTACTAATTATAGATTATAACATTAGGTGAATCAGTGTCTTATTGTATAAAATAATTCCACAAAGTAGATTTTTAAACATTTTATAAGTCTATTTTTTTAAAAACAAGTTTTAAATAAGAGGTTGATATTGTCAATTATCAATGAAAGTTTTCATTATTTATAAAAGGAAAAAATTTTTTGTACAATGCGTTTTAATGATATGAATATTACTACATCTACATAGTTAAGCTTACCAAAGAAAATATTTTGTCTGTTTGAGAGTATTTTATTGAAAAATATTAACAAGTTATTAAAAAACATTCTAGTGTTCGCATATATGGTACAAATTTATTAGCTATAAAAATATAACAATTATTAAAAAATCTCAAAAATGTACAAATTTGTTTTTTGCTTAAGACATTTTAATAAAAACATAAGGATTAGAATACCTCAAATATTAGTATTGCTTTTATCTACGTATTCCATTTCCTTTTTAAACATGACCTCCTTCTTTCAATTTGCCAACTAAAGTGTCAACATCAGGAAGGATAGAACCAGCTTGTCGAACTGGTGGATCTTCAACTGAGACAACTTCAATTCTAGGTGAAATATCTACACCCAAATCTTTGGCAGATACTTTTTTAACTGGTTTCTTTTTGGCTTTCATAATATTAGGCAGGGTTGCATATCTTGGTTCATTTAGACGTAAATCAGCACTTAGTACGGCTGGAGTCTTAACTTTAATAACTTCTAAGCCACCATCAACTTCACGAGTGACTGTCAATTCTCCTTGACCATGTTCGATCTAGGTTTAATAAAAGTAACAATTTCGAATAAATATAATAATAAATTACTATTAGTATCATAAAAAAATTAAAATTTTACCTTGCTGCAGAAAGTTGCAGTTGGCCAGCGTAAAAATTCACCAGTCATCTGAGCAGTTTGATTGCAATCATCATCAATTGCTTGTTTTCCAACTAAGACCAAGTCTGCTTTTTCATCTTGGGCTAGTTTAGCTAAAATTTTTGACACATGAATCGGCTGTAAAGTTTCGTACTCAGGGCCAGAAATTTCCACATGAATTCCTTTATCAGCACCCATTGCCAGTGCAGTTCTAAGAGTTTCTTGCGCTTGAGCTGGTCCACAGCTGACTGCAATAACTTCCTGGGCTAATTTTTTTTCTTTCATGCGAACTGCTTCTTCAATTGCAATTTCATCAAAAGGGTTCATGGAGTGCTTGACTCCATCTGTGATAACACCTGATTTGTCTGGTTTCACGCGAATCTATGACAAAAATAATTAACAAAATGATTTTTTTTTTTTCAATCTAAATGATTAAAACATCAACATACATTCTCAGACAAAATAATTAAATTTAACTTTGACGGAAAAAAAAAATAACTTAAAAATAACGAACATATTTGAACTAGTTATGATATAAGTTTTCAAATAAAAAAATCACAAGCAAGGAAAAAAAAGTAGATAAGAGCTCACTTACTTTAACAGCGTAATCAATGACTCTCTTAACTCCAACGAGTACTCGTGCCATTTTATCAGTCAACAAAAGGAAAAGCGGTGTGCCTTTAATAAATTTCAGCAACAAATCGCCCTTTTAATCTTTATCGTGCGAAAGTCCAGTGGTCTTACCGTAGCCGCAGAGCCGCAAGTGGTCGAGCCAGTACAGTAGTGGCAGAAAGAAAACTTTCCAATGTTCCAATATATCGGCGGGTCTGTTCCAAAATGACTATTTCGATTGCACGTCTGGAATTAGTATCTTGATACCGTAAAAAAACGCACATTCCACACTTGCCGCATTCGAAATGACTGCTTTTATCGTCAGATATGCGAATGAAGATCGTCTGCGTCGACCGTTCCAGGACCGACAGTGTCGGATCGTAACAAGCCGAAATGTTATTTTGGAATTCGGAACGCACTCGATTTTTAAGTATTTGACGTCATTTAACGTTAATATGATATAATTAGTGGTGGAAGTGGAGGAAATCGGGGTACAAAGGGCACTTTTTACTATTTTGGTAATTTATTTCTGAGTGTTATGCAGTCTCACTTGCTATTTTGAGGAGAAATGGATATTGTTTATGTATCATTATAATATTATTTAGTATGGCTGTATATACAAGACTTATACGAGACTTCGGTAAACTTAAATAAGTAAAAAAAAAGGCTGTTAAGTATCTAACTTATATGAAGAAACATGAAAGATATAATTTAATGTTGTCAGAGAATAAAAGTCTACTTTACATATCTAGAATCACCCCTTAGAAAAAATACTCAAAAGTTGAGTGCTTACATAAAAATTATCCTAATTGACACTCAACAAATTTCAGAAATTTTAGAAGTAAGTGCGAATTATAAGTATTTTTATTTTTTCAAAAAATATAAATTTCTTTTTGCTGCACTAATTATCGAAATTATAATTATTTTTTAATGTTTTAAAAATTTTTCCATATAATACAATAAATCATGAAAGGGTTTCAAATCTCCTAATATAAGTGGACCTTGAAGTAATCGCTTTAAAATAATGTTATTATCTTTATATCAATTTATTTATTTACTGAAAAAAATATACAGCTATTAGCATATCAATAAATACAAATAATTGAAATACAATTTCACACAACCAAAGAAACGCAAGAACCGAAAAAATAATTCTTAAATAATTGTAATTGTCAATTAACTTTCAATTTAGCAGCTTGTAAAAAATCGCGCATGCGTCGCTGCGCCCCATAAATCGCGCTGGCTGGGTGTTGCAAATGTTGCGGCTTACTTTTATATATGAGGATATACATATATGACTATATGTGCATGTGGCGTGGCTCGTGACTGGCTGGCAGGCAAGTGGCAGCTCCGCTCGCGGCACCGTCGGGACTTGGGGAGTTCAAGTGACGTGGCCCGGTGATGGCTGCATCAGCTACATGCTGGCTTCGTCTACTCCGATAAAACTATTTTACTTGAAATTATGATTATCAAAATGATTTGATCAGCGGGCCTTCGAAAATCGGATTGCCGTTAGTCGCTTGGACGCTGCTATTGACTTTATTTCAGCGGGAGAAGCATTATTCAGGTATGATTCTGTGTAATATGTCATCTAACCTATTACTTGAAATTTATTTGGCTAAACTTTTTAAGGATGATTTTGTTGAACGTTAATTTTTTCGGTTGGCTTTTTAACTTTTTGTAATTGCGGTTTGTTATTTTTTAACAGCACAATGACGACTTACGAAGAATTTATTCAGCAAAACGAAGATAGGGATGGGGTTCGTTTTACATGGAATGTTTGGCCATCATCAAGAGTTGAAGCTACTAGATTAGTTGTGCCATTGGGGACACTTTACCAGCCTATAAAAGAACGCCTTGATCTTCCACCAATTCAGTATGATCCTGTATTGTGTACTAGATCTACTTGCCGGGCTATCTTAAATCCTCTCTGTCAAGTAGATTACAGAGCAAAGCTATGGGTGTGCAATTTTTGTTTTCAGAGAAATCCTGTAAGTTTTCAAATTATTTGTTAATTCTTTCATTACTTATTATCTTATTTACGATTCTTATTAAAAAAAAAAAATATTTTTTATACAATATCATTTTGCTTTTAGTTTCCACCACAATATGCTGCAATTTCAGAACAGCATCAACCAGCAGAATTAATTCCGATGTTTTCAACAATTGAATATACTATAATAGTAGGTTTAAGAACAACTATTCTTTTATTATTTTCTTATATTTTAAAATAAAATAAAGATTTAAATAATCAATAAATTTTTTATTTTACAGAGAGCTCAGTGCCTACCACCAATATTTTTACTTGTTGTGGATACTTGCCTAGATGAAGAGGAATTAACAGCATTAAAAGATTCACTGCAAATGTCATTGTCATTATTACCTCCTAATGCATTGATAGGCCTTATAACATTTGGAAAAATGGTTCAAGTTCATGAATTAGGTTGTGAAGGATGTAGTAAAA
The DNA here is from genome assembly GCA_900480035.1 of Eupelmus urozonus. Lineage (NCBI taxonomy): Eukaryota > Metazoa > Arthropoda > Insecta > Hymenoptera > Eupelmidae > Eupelmus > Eupelmus urozonus. The sequence continues at coordinate 27,158 of UELX01001795.1, forward strand.
GCTATGTTTTTCGGGGAACAAAAGATTTACAGCCTAAACAAGTACAAGATATGTTGGGTATTGGAAGACCCGTTCCTGGACAAAATCCAAATCAAAGAGGACCAACTGGACAACCCTTGCCACCTGCTAATAGATTTTTACAGCCAATTCATAAATGTGATATGAGCTTGACAGATTTATTAGGAGAATTACAAAGAGATCCATGGCCAGTTGGACCTGGAAAACGTCCATTAAGATCTACCGGAGTTGCTCTAGCAGTAGCTACAGGCTTATTAGAAGCTAGTTATGCAAATACTGGAGCAAGGTATAGTTTTACATACATTATAACCAAATGTTTTGATTTTCATCTACTCAACAATTTTCTTTGATTATTTAAAATAGTATTCATATCTACTCTTTTATAGCACTAATGAAAAAAATTAATTGCATGAACATTGATCTATTTTAAAACTTATTTTAAAATCTTTTAAGTAACCATCCTTACTAATGAATATTTTGATGTACAGGGTCATGATGTTTGTTGGAGGACCATGTTCTCAAGGTCCTGGCCAAGTTGTTACTGATGATCTACGTCAACCAATTAGATCTCATCATGATATTCAGAAAGATAATGCAAAACATATGAAGAAAGCAACAAAACATTATGATAGTTTAGCAGCTCGAGCAGCAGCTAATGGACATATAATAGATATTTATTCTTGTGCTCTTGATCAAACTGGTCTATTGGAAATGAGGCAGTGTTGCAATTCAACTGGTGGACATATGGTGATGGGAGACTCTTTCAATTCATCACTTTTTAAACAAACGTTCCAGAGAGTTTTTGCCAAAGATCCTAAAGGTGATCTTAAAATGGCTTTTAATGCAACTTTGGAAATTAAAACGTCACGAGAAATAAAAGTATCTGGTGCCATTGGTCCTTGCGTATCTTTAAATGTCAAGGGTCCTAGTGTTGGAGAACAAGAAATTGGTTTAGGAGGTACTTGCCAGTGGAAATTCTGTTCATTGACACCTTCAACAACAACTGCGCTATTTTTTGAAGTTGTTAATCAACAAGCAGCACCTATTCCTCAAGGAGGACGAGGTTGCATACAATTTATAACTCAATACCAACACAGTAGTGGTCAGAGAAGAATTAGAGTGACTACAATTGCCAGAAAGTAAGTTTAAAATTAGAAGTAAATATTTTATTTATAATTGTAATTTATTTTAAAATTATTTGTAGTTGGGCAGATGCTTCATCATCCTTGCATCATATTGCTGCTGGTTTTGATCAAGAAGCTGCTGCTGTACTGATGTCTCGTCTTGCAGTTTTTAGAGCTGAAAGTGAAGATGGCCCAGATGTTTTGAGATGGGTAGATAGAATGCTTATAAGACTTGTAAGTTATTTACAATTTTATAAAATTACTTTATTTAAGATTCAGTAACAAAGATGTAAATTTATAAAAAATATTTATTACAGTGTCAGAAGTTTGGAGAATATGCTAAAGATGATCCAAATAGTTTTAGACTTGCAGAAAATTTCTCTCTTTACCCACAATTCATGTACCATCTACGTAGATCACAATTTTTGCAAGTTTTTAATAATTCTCCAGATGAAACTAGTTTTTATAGACACATGTTAATGCGAGAAGATTTAACAAATTCCTTAATTATGGTTCAGCCAATTTTATACAGCTATGGATTTGGTGGTCCTCCTGAACCAGTCCTGTTGGACACTTCATCTATTCAACCTGATAGAATTCTTCTAATGGATACATTTTTCCAAATTCTCATTTTTCATGGAGAGGTGCTTTATTTACATTTAACTAAAGAATTCAAAAATTTGTTACTTGTATTAAAAATATAAAATTAATTTTTAGACGATAGCTCAATGGCGTCAATTGAAGTATCAAGATCTTCCGGAATACGAAAACTTCAGGCAGCTTTTAGCAGCACCTGTAGATGATGCTGCTGAAATATTAGCAGGAAGATTTCCAGCTCCTAGGTATATTGATACTGAACAGGGTGGTTCTCAAGCTAGATTCCTTCTTAGCAAGGTCAACCCTAGTCAGACGCACAACAATATGTATGCTTATGGAGCGGTAAGTTTATTTTACTTTTAGTAATTAAATTTAATTGCATCAATCAATTATCTGTTCAAAAATGTGTCGATTTACATTTATTATCATGTATATGAATGTTGTAATTAATTAAATTTCTTTTATGTTATCACGATCCTGTGAACCAGGGATTGCAGATGTCCAATGGGGTTGGTTTTTTTTGTGAAATGTTTTTTAATATTTTTTACTATATTAAATGCTTTTTTTACTGTATTTTACCGTTATCATTGGGAATATGGTGTATAATATTCGTAAAATACAAAATATCTCATCATTGTTATGTTTGTTCCTATTGAGGAGGTGTTTAAACTTTTCAGTTACCAAAAAAATCCATTTTTATCATTTACATTTTAAATTTGAAAAAAACCTTGTAGAATTGTTTTTTACTAGAAGAATATGACAGATATTTTTTTTGAAATTGAAACTTAGATGAATAAGTGGATTTTCGTAATTAATGGTGATACGAAAATTTAACATCTTCTTAATATAAAAGTTGCTTCATTTTTCATTCTTTAAATAAATATTTTCATTAACAAATGGTGTAAAGGTTAAAACAAAAATGTACAAAAATATTATTATAAATGTTGAGCTTTGCAATTTTTGTTGAAAATAATATTCACAAATTTATTTTGGGTAATTAATGGTGAAGGGCTTTCAATTTTTTTTATTATAATACAGCTTTTTATGTGATATATTTTAATATTATGTCTTTTTTAATTTAGGAAAGTGGAGCTCCAGTACTGACAGATGATGTTAGTCTACAGGTATTCATGGAACATCTGAAGAAACTGGCAGTATCATCAACAGCTTAGCATATAAATTTGAAATAAATAATATAGGTCATAAATATTGTTTTTGTATATGATAGGGATTTTTATGTTAAGTAAATAAAGTTATATATTAATTAATTTCGTAAGGGTCATAAGGTTTAGTTAAATAATTTTAATGTACCACAATGTCTTTTCGCAATCTTTAGAATTAAATTTTCTTACAACATTACGAATTCAATCAAAAAGTAACTAATAAGTGGTAAAAAATATTAGTAAAAAGATATTTTATTTCAAAAATTAAAATCTATTGACGATTACATTTTATCTAAATATTTATAAGTGTACAACAGATGAACAGTAAAAATTTGAAGTTAAAATAATTGATTTAATTTTAATAAGGAAAAATAAAAAATGATTCACAAATAGATTTTGAATCTGTAAATATATAGATATTTCTAATAAAAAAAGAAATCAATTAGTTAAAAATTAATTTATTTGTTTGAATTGATTAAACAATAAAAGATTTTCAACTTAAAAAAGCGAAATAAAACTACTAAATGATTTGTAATAAACAATAATTTATTCAATCTTGGTATTACATGACACTAAGTATTGTATGTACATAAGTACAGTCATTGTTACCAGAGAATAAAAGTCTATTTGTAATGTTTATTCACTTCTTATAGTTGTATGCAACATTTTTATTAAGAAATAAATGCTACCAGAGCAAATATGTAAAATGACAAATTTCATTAATATTATTAAATGTAAAATCTTTGCGCGTTAATTATCTTTAATTATAATAAAATAATTCTAATAGTAAATATGTAAGGCTCACACTTTTTCCTATATTCATTGTCAAACTTTAGTTACTTTTATTACTACATGTACCCTCACATTAAAAGAACATTTTAATAACTTGTTGCAAAAAAGACAAAAATTAGTTCTCCTTATCCCAAAATGCGTAATCATAATTTCCTAAAGTTAAGCTTTGTGCTATTCAGCAAATAACGATGCTTTAACTAAGAAATCTTATAGACATCTTTTGTTCAACATCTGTTCTTTCTAGTGCCTTGCAGAATTCTTCGAAATTTATCATATTATCACCATCTTCATCAGCTTCAGATAGGGTTCTTTCTGCTATACTTGTCAATTGTTCTTCGCTAAATAATAATACAATAATAGAATTATCTTTGCTTAAACGTTTTTTGTTTTAATATTAAAAAAAATTCATATAATTTTACCTGATGTTAGCACCAACCATCATTTGTAATATAGCTAAAAGTTCTTCCTTAGATATTAAATCATCATTATCTATATCATACATTTTAAATGCAACTGAAAGTAAAATAAAATTAATATTTTTAAGAAATCTTATATATAGTCTAATATACAGTTATTAACAATAAAATATGATCAGTGAAAATAAAAATAGAGCAACTTCTAAAGCCAGTACCAACTGTGCACCAGGTTTGTCATATTGAATTCTAAATAAATTTTTCTCAAATTATGCTGTTAATGAGTGTACAAATATAAATGAGTAGAATTTGATATACATGATAATTTATAAAAGCCGTGCTTATTTCCAAGTACAGCAATGTTTGGAAATAATAATTACACCTATTAAATTTAGGCATAAAAACTTATTCAGTGCTTTGTACATTTTTCTTAATGATCAAATGTGAATATTTGATTTATTTGTTTATGTAATTAATATTAAATACTTACACCTTAATTTTTCTTCCCTAGAATTTAATGTATTTGTACTATTCTTTTTAATAGGCCTAAAGTGTGCAAGAACTTGCATGAATTGAAGAAAATTGACTCGGTCGCTACTGCTTTCTTCAAAAAATGCATTAACAATTCTTTCTCCTAATGGATTTATAGCTAATTCAGGAATTCTTAAAAAATCTTCCCTGCTAAGTGTGCCGCAATCTCCTCGATCTAAACTGGTAAAACGACTGTACAATCTTTCTATTTGGTTTGGAGTAACTATAAACAAAAAATTTGATGTATTACTTTAATGCCCTGATAAAGATATTAAAATTTCAATATTGCTGATAATATTCAGTTAATTACTAAACAAAATATGAATATTTTGATTCCATATTTTAATCAAGCCTAAATTTGTAATTTTCAGAAGATTATTTCATCAAACGTGTAAAGGTAATAAAAATAGCATTCACTTACATCCAGTAGCTTCTTGAATTTGTGCGATTTCTTCTTCACGTAAAAGCAAGCTGGACCTGTTACCCATTTTTTACGTCTGAATCGAAATGAAAATCGTTGAAATGGAACTACAGTGTTTATCAGCTTAGATTGAAGAGTAGATTAGGAAAGATAATAACTAGAGCATATCAGCTTTGGAGCAACTTCGAATCCAGGTTAAAGTTCAGTAAAATCACGACATTAAATAGGCACATTCACAAAAAACTGCATGACGCACCAGTGGTAAGCGCAAACATAAGTACGTATGACACAACACGAGCAACGAATGTAATTCGACTTTTTGACAACAATATCTGACGCTCAGGTTAGTTTAGGTCGAGTAATTCGAGATATATCGAAACTCCGTCTCATTATTAGGCTAGGCTGAAGACTTGAAAGGAAAAGTAAAATTATACAGGTAAAAATAATGATAATTAATGCACTATTTTAAATTAAAAATACGAAAAGTAAAAGGAAATTGTTTGTTTCAGTTGAATTTATCAAATCGCAAGTAACTAGACCTAAATCAATCACGATTCGATGGTACGGGAACGAAAGTTTGTTTTCTTGAAAATTTGATGTATTCACCTCGTACAAGATTATAAACAAGAGACGTAATGGCGGCGCCCATGATAGTCATCTGTGACGTGTAATGAATTCGCAAGTAAGATAAACGGTGAAATTTCGTTCAGGGTCAACTTTATCGTGATTTTTTGTTCTAATGTCCTAATTATTGCACAGCGCTCGGTCAAGCGTAACCTTAAAGTGCCTGAGGAATCGATTTGGATTCCAATGAACATGAACAAAAGGTGAGTGGAACTAATTTCAAATGAAAAATAAAGACATATCTATATATCAATTAAACAACAAGTGCTCATATTACGATATTTTTCTTCATCAGATTGCCGAATTCAAGGATTCAAAATGATTCAGGTTTCTCAAATCAGCCTCGAAGAAGTAAGAAACGAAATAACAAAAAAAGTATATCTACTGGCGAATCCTGGCATAATAATGATAGAGAAAGAGAAAGCCATGAACCGAGTGAGGATGAAGTACCTGGAATGGAATATACATCCATGTATTGGCAACAACCAAGGTTGCCTCCTGCACAACCACATCCATCTCATAATGGGCAGCGCCTTTTTACAGCAATGTCAGATCCTAGCGTGTGTGGCTATTCGGCGATACCAGTTACCTATGCTATGGAGCCAGTTTCTCTACCTCCTATGTACCATCTTTATCAGCCAGTAGTTAGACCAAATTACAGATCATATCAAGGCAAAATAAGACCTTCCTTTATACGAAGGCAGAATGGACCTCCTTGTAGTAATGAATCATTAGGAAATGGGTATTCAAGTCTTCAAGAGAATGGTTGGTGTCGGTCAACACCTATGGCTTATCAAAATGGTGATTATGCAAGTTTACCACCAACTGCTAACATAGATAACAAAAATGATGGAGATGAATTGAGTTCAGAACACAGGCGTTACTCTGACCCTGGTTTAGGACCAGCTGAATTACCGCCCAATACAAAAAGTGATGACTCGGATAGTGCAGAAAGTGGAAGTTCGATAACAACTGTAGAAAAGGGCAATAAAATTTTTATGTCATTTATTCAACAGGTGCAGTATCAATTTATTTATTCATTAACAATAATTTTTTGGTATTTTTCTTAATCTTTTCATGTATATTTAAATAGATGACAAAAATGAAAGAAACAAACAATGAATTGTTCAAGGAGTTGCACCAAGCCAAATCAGAACTAGAAACTATAAAGACTGAATTAAATAAATTTAAGCAAAATATTCCTTCAGATTACCAGCCTGGAATGTTGACAGGTAAGTAAAGCTTTTGATGTTAATAATAGGCTGCATATTTATGAACATTTTTCTGTTAACTAGAGATAATTAAAGAAATAAGAGATGCTAGCAAAATCAAAGAAGAAGCAATGCTTTCAAAAATGAAACTGTTAATGGAGAGCCAACAATCTCAAAGGTCCAATGACCTGGATCAATTGAAAGTAAGTAATTATGTAGTGCTTGCAAGCAGAAAGATTTTAGTGCTTGTTTTTTAAATTAAGCGTCGCCCATATAGAGAGCCCATCGCAGCCTTTGTTTGATTAGGACGTCCAGGTGTGTCTATTTTTTTGATCTTCTTTTTCTTTCTTGCCTGAGAGGCGTTTTGTAAGTCCGGAGGAGCGAGAGAGGGAGAACGTTATGAAATATCGGGGCTCATAATAAATTGGTATAAAGGAGAGTCAAGTGATTAGATTTCAGAGTGAGGGGTATAAGGGAAAAGCTATGGGGGCACTTAGCGCTCATGTCAGGGAAAAAGAGACGAGCGGGCCTCTCCCTTTTTCGGTCGTCTCAGGTTTCGCTCGTCCATTAGCTTCATGGCGTACCGCGGCGCGATGGCCGGCTAAAATTCGGAGCCACCCCGTGTCATTGTTTAATCGATTAATCGAAGCGTTTTCTTTTTGACTCTACTTGCAGAATCAGCTGGAGAAAGCGAACGAGTACAAGGAGGAAAGCGAGGAAAGAATCACAAAGCTGGAACAAGAAGTGGCCGCCCTGAGAGTGTGCTTAAAGTGAGTATGGTACAATGTGTATAGAAAAGCTTAGGAGAGCGGGCTCGAAGCTGCGCATAAAAATCGCGTCTATATTTTCTAACGTATAAAGGGACATACAGATTGGATGACTCGTAATTAAAATTAATGTCGACAGCAGCAACGAGAACCGCGAGATCGCGGCTTTCGAGGAGGAAAACCTGACGTTGCGCCGCGAGCTCCAGGAGGCAAGGGCGTCGAGGAACTTGGCCGAGAGCCACGCGTGCAAGTGCGTAAATGCCGCTCTAGTGAGAGCTATCACGCCTGTAAATTTCGAATCACCTTATAGTCCCTGCATAACGAGCACCCCCGTGCGTACCACATTCGAGCCCACATCCACAGATCCATCCTCCTCCGTCGGCAGCTTCCGTTCCACGGGGCTGGCGAACCACGACTCGCTTCCGAGCTCGCCTGGCTCCTCTTCTTCGCTGTCGCCTCAGCCGCCACCGACGCTCAGCAGCAGCGAGATGAGCAGCGATGCTAAGACGATTCTCGCAGTCGACTCCGACGAGACTCTACGCAGCAGCAGTCGTAACCAGAACAGCCTGGAGCGAGTTCAGAGTAGTCCAGAGTCAGCCTGCTACGAAGAGAGCGCGGAGAGCCAAGAGCCAGGCAGTGTCGCCGACAAGCCTGATTGTGCGCTCGCTCCTGACTCCGTGGTTTCCGAAGACTCGTGCTCGACGAATATCCTGACCTCCAGAGTCCTGACAGCACCTTCACGCGCCACCTACACCACCGCCTACATTTAGGTCGTACGCGCGGGGCCTTCGTCACTCTCGTTCTCCGCAAACAACTGTGTTTTTTTTTTCTTTTTTACATGCTGTGTCGTTCTTCTAGTTTCGCCCCCCTCACAGCCATCTCGCACAAGGGTTTCTTTTTTTTCACCTGGGCTTATTTCTTTAGTCACATTCTGGCTGCCATTCTGTACATATCAAGTAGCACGTAGGTTTTATTCACTTCTCTCGTGAGGCCTGAGAACCAACTTTGTTGCTTGCTTGCATGCGCGCTTTCTTTGGCTTTTACGTCTCTGCATACCTAGCTATTACTGTTTGCTTTTTTTTAATTACTGACTTACCGGAAAACTAAACTATCTGTCAATATTTTCAGAATAACTACTTTTACTTTGATCTTTTTTGTAGTTAGAATTGTCAAAATAGATTATTTAGTCATTGGTGCATGCGTTTACATATACTCTGAAAATATTGATTTTCCTCGACAAGAGAGCTAATCCTTCATCTCATCGATAAACGTGAAAAGGCATGTAAATGTAAATGTCAATTTTAATTCAATAACATAATTAACACTCGCTAATAAAGGCGTACGATACTCCGGCTCAGAATAACCATTCACTGAAACCAAGCGAATTCAGGCCAAAAATAATGAGCCTTAACCAGTGTAAAAAAAAGAACAACAAACGTGAATCATGTAAATATTGTATTGTACATAAAGTCGCGCGTAATCAGTCGGAAGGATTGTCTCTCTGCAATTGGTATATATACACGATTAAGGCAGAACGGTAGACTGCATGGCTTTCGGCGCTTCCTAAGGAGAGCTTTGTATAAAAAAAAAAAATTGGAGCGGCAGTTTAGCCGAACGTGTACGTAACGCGAAACGTCATTTGTCAGACTGGAGAGACTGATGGGAATTCTGCACGAGAAAGCTAAGACGACCGAGGCAAAGTCGGAGGAGAGACCGGAGCAGAGGCAGCAGACCCAGCCGGCTAAACGAGCCAGCGGAGCAGCAGCCGTTAGCGGTAGCAACACTAGCAGTGCCGACGACGAGAGCAGCGGCAGCTCATCCAGCAGCGAGGCCGAGCTCAAGCCGGACAAGCACGAAATCTCAACTTCCAGCGACTCGTCCAAGAATAATTCCGCCAATAGTAGCAACAATAATCTTGCCACTGGCCCGGTCACGGATCTCTGAGCCGATCGAGCACTCGCACTCTTGTGCCAGAATTGAGGCGCGCGTTCTCCTCGCATCGTTTCACAATAAGTACAATCAACAATCAGATTAGACTTCTCTAACGTTCATTATTATTATTAATATTATTATTGTAATACTGTTACTTTCTTCATTGAATTTTAACCAAATGTTTTACTTTTCCCTCTCACCACGCGCGTATTTTCCTACTCGATCAAATCATTCAAGGACGTTCGCGCCTTGTATTTTTCGGAGCTCTCTTTTTATTACTATAGTGATAAATTATATCTTAATTATATTGTTATTTTTAGATACATATACACACTTTCTCATATACGTAAAGCTGTTATAAACGGGGAGGAAGGAATCTTGTTAAAGAAATTTATTTCTAGATGGATATTTTTTAGAAAGTATAAATTATTTATCGTTATAGATAAAATACAAAAGTACTAAAAAATAAGTAAAATGTAAACGCTGTAAAAGTTTTGATTTTTGGAAATTACTTTTGTTTTTTCTTCATGCTTGCTCATTTGATGCATTAATTTTTCCACACATATCACTTCGGCTTTTCTTATTTTTGAATGTTGCGATAAACAATGTCGTCTTAGTTTTCCAGAAAAATTTCCATCTAAAAATCTGATAAGATGCTCTCCCCTCCTCCACTATCGGTCTCTCTTAGGTTAAGAAAAGATCCCGACATATTTTCTGCTTTACTGATATTAACCTTATTAGCATCTATTCTATATTACTTATTGCTCTTACTTTCTTAGCAAATGCATTCATTACACTTCTTTCAAGCCTTTCTATTTTTATTTAGACATATACTCTTTATTTAAATACACAGTACCACATTAAAGATTATAATCTCGAATCCGTCTTTAATATTAATGATACAATAATAGAATCTCTGGAAAATGTTAAGAGATATTAAACTTGTTACAAAAATGCAATATTAGTAAGATAGAAATCATGTCGGCCGTACTTTTATTAATAATGTGTGCAATTAATTTTTAACCGTGTACATAAAAAATACCAAAATCAAGAATTAATTTATTCCTGCGAATGTATTTTAAAACTATATATTTTAATTTTATTTTTAAAGCAAAACTTATATCTTTTAAAAAAATGCGTATTTATTATTGAAACTTTGTATGAATGAAATATTAATCGTGCGATGAAAGAACAAAGTATATCTGTACGAATTCTTAGAAATAAGCATTCGAAAATATTTTAGCGTGTTTGCATTAGACCTGAGACTAGTGCTTAAAACAATAATCAAACTGTAGATAGTGTCTTAAAAAATTATAATATAGAGATCGATCTATTTGATTGTAAGATTTTAAAGAATTCGAGTAAAGTAATAATGACAGTGAATTTCTTGAAAATTTCTAATAATTCAAATCTAACTCGAAATTAATTTGGTGCAAACGATAGTATTCAGTTTAACTGCCGCCTTGGAATAAGAAATTTAACCTTATAATAAGAAAAATCAGTTAAGAGTTTTTCAACATAAATTTGTCTCAAAGGAATTTATATCTAGTAAAGATAGTTTTTTCATTAAAAAGCTATAGAATCTCATTTTAAACCGGTTCAAATTCCTCGCAATAAAAGTAATATTAATAATTATAGGAACAAAATCATTTGAAAATGAATTATACAACACATTATAGTAACTATATGAGAATTTACTATAAACTGTATACTTATTGAAGGCTTTATCAT
>UELX01001796.1:0-38455 GCA_900480035.1 Eupelmus urozonus
AATTTTCTAAATCAAAAACGTATTTTGTAAACTACGAAATTAAACCTATAGTATAACTTCCGTAGTCGCCTTAAACCTCCATTTATGCTGTTACTTACGAATACGTATTATTTATTTTCCAAAGATCCATTTCAAATGATGTAAATATTCAATTCTTTAAATGGCATTTGAAATATGAAACATGGTACACTCACTTTTATTGAACTTTAAGGATTCTAAAATTTATTGACGTATCAATAAAAAACTGCTACTCCTCTCTATTTTGCGCGAGTTTCACCCATATTTCTTCGGGACACCCTTTTTGAGTAAGCCATTTTTTATACCATCGTCCTACCTACGTGGCCGTTTACTCAAAACTCTTTCGCTTTTTGGTTTATCGGTGAAAATTTTACGTGCACTGAAAGACCTAAATTTTAAAAATTACTCTGCATCAGTAAAGATGTTACAGAATGGAAAAATCTAATATATAACCATCCTAATATGTAAAATTTGTAATTATTGTAAAATTTACTCGAACATTAATTTTTAATGATAGTTTATTTCAGTCTTTGTGATTTTATTATTCTAATTATTTTTGAAAACTCTCTTAGAATATTCCACGTTTTTTGCACGTTCATAATAAAAGTTATTTTGATTACAGCTGTAAATTATAAAAAAATTATTGTAATTATTTAGCAACGCTTCAATAAACAAGATGATATCATTACAAATATAATTCCCCTTTAATAAAAATTAAAAAAATAATTTAATTATCAAATGAAAATTATTCCAGATTTTATTAACGTCGACATGATTAATGCGAACGCCCGTAATTTACAGCTTACCTGATCCATTACGTGAAATAATATTATTTAAAATGAGCCAACAAGCGCGAGCCTTTAGTAGATGAAATTAAAAATAATAAATGATTTACGGACGGACGGCGTCAAAAAGAATCGCAAGATCCGTTTATCATCCTGTCGATGTGAAAATATATTCCATCGCCTAAATCCTTCCAGCGAAGCATAAAAGAACGCGGTCTTTTTTTAACGACTAAGATTCAACGTAAATAATGTTGTAAAGAATTGATTTATGCGTTTGTTCGAGTGTATGTTTGAATAATTTTCGCAAAAGGCAAACATATTCGTCGCGCGAATTGTTAATAAATAAAAATTATTTACATTCATCACCGCCTGGATTTGTTCGAGCGTGTACTGTATATAGGGAGTGTAAATAAACTCGGTACATCGCATCGCATTAGGTAAATAATTTCACGGAAAATAAAAAGTAAATGAATTACATTAATGATGCAGGAATCGATTTTCCGCATTTATATAAATTGCTATAAAGCCCGTGCTCGATAAATTACATTATTAATATAATAATTAATGATAAAATTTTTAATGCGAAAAGCATATCATAAATAAAACATACAATACAATATAAATACGAAAACGTAACATTTACATTTCGCAAAAACCATAAACCAACCATTTATCAAAATCACAAATACCTCTACTTTTACCCCTTAAACCTCACATTCACCGCGGAAAAGACACCGATTGTCTTTCTCGCCTCTCCATTTATTTACCATGAAACATCTGCGCCTCGCGGCATCAAAGCTCGCTCGCAAAAAGCGCGCCTTCCCTCAAATCTGCAGCGCGTCGCCAACGAAAATACGCCGGCAAGACCACCGTAGATGATTCCTCGAATTAGATCGTCTCTCTTCGGAAATATATATCGGCGGGGGATTATGATCGCGTCGCGAAACGAGCGAGAGTTTAACGAGAGAGTCTAGACGGAAAATCGTTTTCCCCTGGATTCCTAATTTCGTTGGGGGCTTGGGGGTGGGAGTATATGAGATTGCCGGGAGTGAAATGTATCGGAGGGATTGTTTGGGAGGGTTTGAGGGGGGATGTCGAATGGTTTTATTTGGGGGGTTTGGGGAGTGATTTATTGATGTTTGATGATTATGGGAGTTTTTGGTGGTTTAGGGGATGTGGAGATTTGTTTTGTTTATTTTGTTTTGTTAGGGATGAAGAGGGTAAATAGTTTTGGAAGATGTGTACTTGAAGTAAAATTTAACTGGAGTTGGGTTTAGAGAACGGACGATGAAATGGTTTTTGTCACTTTGCCAAGTTGTTTTACGTCATCTCAAATCGGTAATGGAGCACTCTATTATCTACTGTAAAGCTTTGGTATTTTAAAAATATTATAATTAATGCATCATTAACAATTTTTATAAATAAAAGTAAAGTTTTTATAAGTCAAGGTTTAATAAAATCTCTGAATATCATCGACTATTTAAAAAATCGTATCCAACCAAAAATTATGTCTTTATAACCATCCAGCCAATCCAGGACCACCTGCATCAAACCCACCTCCCAACCCCTCATCACCAGCTGATCAACCAACAGCATCAGACCAACCCCTCCCCCAAAAAAAGTAATAGACCCCAGCTCATCAACCCACCCCCAACAAAAAAGCAATAATACAGTAATTCGCAGAAGCGCATTAAGCTCCACTCCCTCTTGCTCCAACAATTTCGTTTCATGTAATATTTACCATTCCCAGCCTCTCTCTCTCTCTCTCTCTCTCTCTCTCTCTCTCTCTCTCGACGCGTGAAAGCTCGTAAAGAGCCAGGCGCGTTCATGCGCTTCTTCTCTCTCTCTCTCTCTCGAGCTTGCAACAAAGTTCGCGCTCGGGAATTTCTCTTCGGAAACGTATATATATCGAGACATCAAAGTGCGCCTGGCGCGACGAGAGCGAGAATTTAGTTACACGCCAGGGCAGAAGAGAGACGCAATTTCTCTATAACCTTTGACTAGGCGCGCTGAGAAATCTCGCGCTCAGCACGTAGATGCCGCGTAAAGGAGAAATATTTCTTGCGTCTTTCTTTGATCACGGCCCTTGCCGCGGGACGAAGGACCTTTGAATTCGTTTCTCCCGGAGAGAGAGCGAGCTTTATAATCCGGGAGAGGGAGGGGAGAGACAGCTTTTACCGGCGACTTATTGCGAGATTCCCGGCGAGACTCAAAATATTATCTCGCGAGGAGGGATGGATTTGCTTAGGCGGCCAGGTGGACTGGATGCGGTTTTTATTGCGCTGTGTGGGGGTGGTATGAAGGCTGGCTTATGAGATTTTGTCGTGAGGTATACACTGCTTTGGGAAATATTAATCGGGAAGATTTTTCTTGGAAATTTATGGATATACTTTTCGTTGAGGAAGAAATAGAAATTCAGTCGGAACGCGACGGATATCCCTGCTCGAGCTAAAAACCAATTTTCCGCGAGAAACAAGACTAAAACAATGATCTCCGCTCTCTATGCAGAGCCGGGGCTCGCAAAAAACCCGCGCGATTTTAACAAGCCCCGGCAAAAAATTCCAGCCCCGCGCGCTCTGGAATCGAATTTTTCCATCTGCCATTCTCCCAAGACCCGCGTCTGCTAATTAACGCGCGGCGCAAATGAACACCTCCCTTTCCAATTTTCGCGTCTTTCGTCCGGGTGGTGCGTTAATATACCGCGTCTCTGTTTACGCGCCTCTTTCGAGGATTGCCATTGAAAAAACATAGAAAAGAGAGGGGGAAGATGTAATTATGAGGAGGGGGTGAGGTGATTGTTATACCTATATATGAGTAGAGGATGGAGTTAGGAAAATATGGTGTGGAGTGTGATAGTAGAAAAGAGTTGAGAGCTGATTTTATTGAGGTAGTTGATGAGAGAAGTTAAAGCAGTTTTAGCGACGGAAGAATTTGGAGTATTATTTTGCATGAATTTTAATGTCGAAAAGTACTAGGAAGCAAATTTTATGTACACTGTCTGATCTGGATTGTATTACGATAACAATCGATACAAAAATCTCAAAAACAACATCTGAATTAAAACCAAACATTTTCCCATAATATTACAAACATTTCTTTTCAATCCGCCCCACCCTTAAAAGAGCCCATTAACGACACCATTTCCCTAAACACAGCATAACGCGCCGCCCTCCACACAGCTCCACCCGGCGTTAAATAGCAGCATCATCAGCGAACAACAGCCCGCGCAGCGCGTATATACATATACAGCCACAGCCCAGCCGGAGCTCGTTTCTTCGCGGTTATCGCGGCCGGCCCCATAAATACCGGCGGCGGCATTCTTTACGATCTATCTTCGCGCTAACGCGTCCCTTTCGCGCGGCGGCCGATGATTTATGGCGCCAATGCTGATTAACCGCGCGCCAGCGAGCTTCATAAATTATACGCGATTCGATTCCCTTTGAGAGAGAGCGAGTCGAGGTGTCGATGAGGGGGAGGAGGAGGAGGAGGGAGCGCGATGAAAGGGACGAGAGAGCGAATGAGGTGCGGAGGAGGTTGGGGGGGGGGTGTTTTGTTAGAGAGGTGTTTTGATTTTGAGCCTGTGGGTGGGTGATGGGTAATTTTGGAGTGATGGGTTGGCTTGTTGTTTGATGGTAGATGAGTTTGTTAGAATGAAAATAGTGTGATTTATTATATGGTGATTTTAATATTAATGATTAATTTTGAAAAATGTTAAGGGTGTCTATGTAAAAAGGAATTAATGATAAGTACAGTAGTTAAGAGGTATTAACACATTTCCTTCGAATAATGGAGGGACATTAATCTTTTTTTAAAAGCGCGCTTCCTTATTTTCACGAGAAGTCAATAATCCTCTCTGGAGCTTTTTTTCGCGAAAGCAACGTTTTTACGAGTGGCATTTGAAAAAATTAATCCGTAAGCCGCTTACGCGCTGTGAGTGCCGTAAATAATAGAAGAGAATATATCGAATCTCAAACCTCTCTCTGTAAGGATTTAAAGCGGACGTTATCGCGAAAACTTCGAATTTACTTTGCTTTTGAATGATATTAAAGGAATTAAAATTTTAATAATTTTTTTAAATACATTTTCTTGAGTTCTAATTATCAAAAGAAAGTTTATAACGCAGATTGTACTTAACAGTAGATTTTACAATTTAATTCATATTTGCTTAACTGATTTTTTATTTACAAGTTTACTTGAATAATTCAACTCGTAGATAATGAACAGTATACAAACAAAGTAAAAAAACATGTTATTTAAATTTTAGTTTTATAACTTTAATTTTTGACGATGATTATAAACTGACCAAGTTTTTTTAATGATTTCCTAACTTTTCTATTTAAATTAGATAAATCATAATTTAACTTAAAAGTATTCATACATTTCTATATATATCTCTAATCTGACCATGCTCTACATAATCCACACTCCAATCATAAAATGATAACCCATCAAACTAAATCATCATAATCAAAATCACCCCAACTACAACCACTCCAGCCTCAACTCCCCAAAACTCTTCGCCAACCCCACCCCCACCAAAAAAAGAAACGAAATTCCAGCAAACGATCGAAATCGCCGCTCAATCCCGGCTAGATTCGCGCCCATAAATTCGCGCGCGTCCGAGCTGCGCGCGAATAATTCGCTCGTTCGAAAATCCAAAATCCACTCGTGACGGGCATGTTCAATCGGGGCTCTTTCTCTCTCTCGTCTCTTCTCGCCCTCTCGCGCCGCGCAAATCACCCCGCGGGGAATAGGGAGCGATTTCCGCTCTCGCCGGCTGTTTTACGTGTATGTACGCGCGCATGTGGAACGACGACGATGTCTTTCCTCGCGCTTGTACCTTTTATAAGGGGGGTAAGGGGACTTATTCTTTTCGTCGTCGTGATTTTTTTTGTTTTTGATGGATTTCTTTTGGGGATTCGGCTTGTTGCTGGGTATGGTGTTGTGAAATCATAATTTTAAGGGTTGAGTATTACATTTTTGTTGAATATTTTTGTATATTAGAATAGTTTTATAGGGAATAATCTTTTAATCAGATTTATGAAATAAAGAAGATATAATGAGTAAGATGATAAAATAATCGCTACCAAAATAATTCTTGGACGAACATCAGAGTCTATAAGAAAATAGTGATTATATTTTGGTTATTGAAAATTATAAAATAAATTTTTCGTATTTAAAAAATTGAACGAGTAAACTTTTTTTTCACTTAACTTACAAAATTTCTCAAAGTTTGAAGTAAATTGATCGATTTTAAAATACTAAAATTAGATGAGTTCAGATGATAATTAAAATAATTCTCATAATTTGGTATAAATCGATCGGTTTGTTCAAGAGAAAAGTTTGAGAAATTAAAATTAAAATATAAGGAAACTAAAAACATAAAGCACAGTATATTCCCTCTTAAAAGCTTTCATTTATTTTTGGTCTTTTGTATACCTAAATTATCCTCACAACCCACGTATTCATTCCGTCCATTTTCCAAGCATACAGCACACTCTCAAACCCAAAACCCTTCCCAATCCCCCCTCCCCAACAAATAACCAATAAAATTTATCCATACCCCATCTTCTCTCATGAACTAGCCGCTCGCAGCCTCTCGCCTAAAGCTCAGCCCAGAATCTTAAATAAATACACTCTCCACCCTCCCACCCCTCCTCACCTCGACACTTCCACCCCCAACTCCTCAGCCAGCTTCCTTTTACCCTTCTCCTTCTTTCACCTCAAAGACTCGCGCGACGATTGCTTTCCCGCCTCTTTCCCTCCTCCTTCGTCCTCTCCTTTCTTTAAGCTGGAGAAAAATGTAATTCCCGGATTCCCGCGCAGCAGCTCCGCGCGTCCTATCGGTCTCACTGTGGAAGAAATAGCGAAATAGAGAGCTGCTAGGGACAGTGAGAAATTAAAAGACCGCCGGCTGCGATTGATGATTCATTTATAAGCGCGCGAAGTCGGCCGATCTGAGAAACGAGCTCGCTGGGCGAGGATTGATCGTGGGTGTATTTTATATGCATTAAAGATAGAACAATCGTTAAAAATTTACTAAAAAACCACTGAAACTATCTCTCATAGTTCACTAAGATACCTATACGCTTCAATTACGTTTATTATAACGCACCGCAGGGTCCACTCCAGCTTCCGCCCTATCAGCAAGTCTCAGCAGCTTCGTATACAGCCAGGCTATCTCGAGCAGAGCGATACGACTCCAGCTCAGCGTGAGAGCTTATCCCGTTGCAAAAAGTCGCCGGCCGGCATAAAGAGACAGGCGCTGCAGCCGACCACCCGCGCTTCGCTTTAAGTAATTGCGCGGCGATTTATCACGCGGGGCTTGAAGGGGTTAGAGCGGGTTGCTGATCGATGATCGATGTGGAAGGACTGGTTGATTTGTTGGTGATTAAATGCGAGACTTGATTTTTTTGGTGAGGTTGGACTGGTTGTCTGATGGTCAGTTGGTCTTTGGGTTTGTTGCTGGAATAAATCAGATGGATTGTAAGGAAGAATCTGGATGAGGGATGGATGTTAGGAAGTTGTGGGTGTTTGGGTTGACGGTGGAGTGAGTGTGAGAAAAGGTTAATTGAGAGTAACCTAGATGATTTGAAAATATCATTATTGTATGTTAAATTGAAAGATAGTTTGTACGGTTATGCTTGACATTTTATTAAATAACTACAGTTTTTTGTTTTGTTCTGCTTATATTAAAATATTTTCAGAGCTATGCTCTATTATAATGATTTATGTATAAGGCAATATTTAAAAAAAAATATTGTTTCATGTAGATGTTCTAAAAGGTCTACTCTATCTTCTTTATTGAAGCATATTATAATTAAGTATAATTATACATTAACAATATAGTATAACTTAAATACTATTTATTAAGACATACTAAAACAAAGGACAATGTCATTTATTCACTTTTTATATACACGCAACAAGATCTCAGCATGATTTTTCGAGCTAAATTAGACGCCAAACCCCAAATATCATATTTCATTCAACAACTTCCTCCACCTTTCAACCAATACCCAACTTTATTATTAAAACAAATCCATTCCCCAGACCAAGCCAGACCTCTCATTCTCAAGATAACGTCCCCTTAAAAGCAACCTCGCAGCCATATCAATCAAAAACGTTTGCCCCGGCAATAACATTCCACCAAAAATAAAAAAAAACCGTCTCCCGCCTCGCGAGATAAGCCAGCCGTAGTCCAGACCCATTCGAAGCACAGCCGACCAAACAAACAATTAATCACCTCCACTTATATATATTTCCTCCGTACACCTCGTCCACCTATTTACTCTCCCCATCAATCTTTCCCTCCTTTTTTTCAACAGCGTAAACATACGCACACACAGACACACGGTTTTCCTGTATACTAACCGGCTCGTGTTTGTTTTAGGCCAGAATGACATCAAGAAGCTGCGCCGGGAGAACGAGCAGCTCAGGAGAGAAATATGGAGCCTGCGCGACGAGTACGACAAGCTCGAGGAGATCCTGAAGAAGCAGAAGAGCCGAGAGGAGAGCGACGAACCCGAGGTCTGTCTATATGTATACATACACCTATATATACATTTATATAGCCGTAAGCTCTATCGTGCTTCCTGATTGACTTTATTGATTTCGCGCTGATTGAGCAAACGCGACTTTCCTTTTTACAAATAGATTAACGCGGATGGGTTCGTTTGATTTGATTAATTGTTGTGGGTTATTGCAGGCTGGCTGTGTATATATCTCGGTGTCGAGTGGTTGGATACGCGCTGGTTTTTCTCTTTGCACTTGAAAGTTAAGTTTGCGCCAAGAAGTGCGGGCTGAGTATTTTTCATGTAAACATGGCGGGTATACATACTTACGAGGGCTCGGAGTAAATTTGTTCGATTGTATAGTTTCAAGCTTTCAGATAGAAAACCGCGAATAACATTATAATCACAGGCCTTTTTAAAAAAATAGAGCTTCGACTATCATCCTCATCCTTGACTACCGTTAGCAGCTCCTCCTAATTAACTCTCACAGGCTCAGCGCGCGGAAAAGCTCGCCCCTTAAGAATCAAACAAATATCCTCGCGCGGCTTTGAGCTTGCGAAAGCTCAAAGCGCCTCAAACGGGGCCGCGTTAAACGAAAATTCCTTAATTAACGTTGCATTTTCCAGAGCACTAACCTGCCACCTACACCGTTACGCTACCTTTCTACTCCCGAGTCGCCGCGGTCGAATATACATATAAGCGAAAAAAAAAAGTTAATTATGAAAACCGGCCGCGCGCATACTTAAAAAGCTCGCGCGTGGGATTACCCAGGGTAAATACATGTACATAGAGGAAGAGGAGAAGCGGCCAAGGTTTACGGCGTAAAAATGATGGAACGGAGCGTTAAAGGGGGAGGAGCGTAACTGCAGCCGTTTAGGGCGCAATTTTCTCGAATTTCAAGGCTAATCTCTCTCGGCGCGTGCAATTAGGGAGAGCCGCGCGCGCCCCGGTGAATTATTTAACGGGCTATTTTCCCCCGATCGATCCGAGAGACACTTTCGCCGCGGACAATCATTATACTCGTCGAAAATTTCGTCGCCTCGTATCGGTTTTTCGGCGAAACAATGGATTTATTTATGAGAAGGTAGCGGGGAGCTGCTTTACGGCGTTTCATTTAGGCGGTGGCGCTTGGCAGTATCGTAAAAAAGTGAAGCAACGTATTGGCCGTTCTTCGACTAGAGAGCTACTGCACGTGTGTATGTATCGTAAAACTGTTTACTCGCCGACGCGAGAGAGAGAGAGAGAGAGAGGGGAGAGATAATATCTGTAGTAGTTTCTGGGATGGAGAGCTTTAAAAATGCTCATATCGGGGCCTTATTAAATTTACTATCGGCCAGGAGTTGCCGCTGCCTCGTAAAAGGATAGAACGCCATAAATTAATAGGATAGACTGTATCAAACTTTCATTTTGCCCGGGATAAGACGCGTGTATTTTTCGTCAATATTCCTTTTTTACGCGGCTCTCTCGCCTAGCGGCTTGATAAATATTATAAAGGACGGGGGCGGCCCCGTAAAAGATCCATAAATTTTAAATATTTTTTGATAAAGTATCAAAAAGTACTTACCAAGATATCGGCGCCGTATAGAAAACTCGTATAGTAATAGTCCACATTTTACATGGCACTTTTGCGCTTTTTATCGCCAATGATACGCTGCCTTCACGAGCTAAGATACGATCCTAATGCAGTAAAAATTTTTCAGGACCGCTCAGAGAACGAAGCAGCCGGCTCGGAGTACTCGGACGAGGAGGAGGAAGAAGAGGACGACGAGGAGGATGGATCTTCCTCAGAGGATGAGGATCCTAACCAGGAGGAGAAGCTGGAGAATGCCGAGAATCAGAAGATCTCGTCGGAAAAGCTGATAAATAACAATAATAACGTCAGTCCTATCCGAGCTTGCGGAACACTGCCAGTGCTCGCTGAAGAAGAGGAGGTAAAGAAGGAGAAGAAGGAGTCCTTGACCAACGAGCAGTTACCGGTCATTCCAGAAACTCAGCAGAACCAGTTCCTCCCTTACCAGACGTCGACGCCGCTGGTAACAGCGGCAAGTAGTTTCGGCAACTACCAGACGGACTGTCCGTTTGTCTTTCCCGAAGCTAACTGCTCGAACGGTGGCTGTAATCTGATGAGCTGCGCGCAGCTGTATTCAGCTCCACCGTTGAATCCCAGTTTCGAAGCGAACCAGGTTCCACCACCGCCAGCTGGATGGCAGAGCTTTCCAACGACGCAGCTAGAAAGCGGCTCAGCGACGGTCGCCTCGTCTCCTCAGCTGGGTTCTAGTTTGGCTGATAGGCGGCGAGCTTTCTTCAGGCAGCACGCGGACAGTTACAACGTGAACACAGGACCGTTAGAGGTCGAGGTATCAGAAGTAAGCCGCGACACAGATGCGAAGAGTAGAATTGCAGCGTCGATGGATGAGACAGCCGGTGAAGGCAAGTTGAGGCACTTCTTCGCACCGCTCAAGTCCAGGTCCCCGTTCAGGTCGGTGGACGATAGTGGAAGAAGCCACTCGGATAATAGTCCGAGCAGCGAGAAGACAGGGTCCACAGTGGTGTCGCGTGAACGTTATAATTGTGACAAAGGTTCAGCGGACATCTGTGTTAATGGAGCCGTCTCCTGCAGTAATATAGAGACGGGTGATGCCAAGGCATTCTTCAGCTCGGAGAATCTACTGGTCGTTAGTGAGGCGAGAGCAAACGTCTCCAGCAACGAGCCTAGTAGTCAGTTGACCAAGTCCGTGTCTTGTCAGGATCTGAGCTCGCGGCTCTCCTTCACTGAGGGCAATTTCAAGTCAGTCAGCAACGCAAAGAGTGATAATACTCTGGACAATATATCCATCTGCTCGAGGGGTTACAGGAGTCAGCTGAATGTAACGTTGCGACCTCCCAGAAAGACTCCAAGTCCCGACACGCCGGAGATCCCGAAGCTGCCCGCCATCGACTATAAGCTCTTCAACAATCCATTCCTCCAAAACTTTGAACAGGCATACCAGAATTTTCCTGTGCGGACCGAAGGTCCCAGTCCTGTCACTCATCCCCTGTCTATCCAAGTCTGCGAGAGTCCTACCACCAGTTACTCCAGTCCAGTGAGAGTACAACCAAGCTTCAGCGGACCAAGTATGGACGCTGACTGCGGTACTTGTAAGCGCAAGGATCTGGACAGACTGCGGCTGATGATTCCGCCGAAAAATAAAACCGGTGAGGCTTACCACGTCACTTCATTCGAAACGCCCAGTCCACAAACCCTGCAGATCCCGCCGATGACGCCGTACGAGCTCGATGCGCTCAGGAGGATGCCGACCATTACCAGTCCCGTACCACAGACGACAAACAACTCGAGGCTTTATCAGAACGTGCCCTTCGTGCCCAGAGGAGCAGAGGCTTACAACAGTCAGAGGATGTATTATGACACGGTGAAGGTACCGGCTCAGACCCAGACCTCGCCCGAGGATGCTACTACTGTTACTGCTGCTGATGCTGCGACGATAACGCAGACGGTGGGTGAGACTAAAGTCGAGAGCCAGCCGACTCCCGATGCGCAGAAGAAGCGACGGTCCCGCAAGGACAAGTCGGGCTCAGTCAAGGAGAAGCGCCGGTCGTCTCAGAAGCTAAAGAAACAGACGAGCATCAGTTTGAAAAACGAGGTGGTAGAAAACGTCAAGAGAGGCGACGACGACAAGAACAACGAGAGCAGGTCTTCATCCTCTGGCCAGGACTCGCCCAGGAAGGAGCAGACAAAGCGAGTCTCGCTGTATCTGAGTACTAAGAAACGACCCTCGCTCAGTTCGACGCGCACGTCGCGCAGCAGGAGCATCGAGAGGTCGAGGGCCGAGGCGCTCATAGAGGCTAACAATTCCGAAAGGGAGAGGACCAACTCGACCAGCAGTAGAGATGCAGCCGTCAGACAGAAGAGCAGGAAAAACAGCACTAGCAGTGGAAGCGTGCCCTGGTGCGCCTGCTGGGGGAACGGATGTATTTGAAGGATTGAGACTGTGGGGTTGAATTCGTACGACGAACGAACGAACGATTTTTTTTACGTTTTTAGATGTTTATTTCGATGTAGGGGCTTTAATTATGTTTACGTGCATTATTAAGATGTTGTATATAAATTAAATGTTCAGTATTTAGAGATTAGGTACGTTTTATAGTAAAGTTGTATTCGTTTGTCTATACAGTAAAAAAAAATTATTTATTAACACAAGTGCAAAACATTTTTGTATTAAGTATTATAATTTTAAATGTAAATAAAACTTCATATGATACTCTAAACAGGATTTTATAACTACATTTTCCTTAAATATATTTTTTTTCATGTTTTCTTTATTTCATATTTTCCTAAGTATTAATAAACATTTCATTGTATTTATTTTAGTTATTTTATTATTTATGTAGATTAATTGAACGAACATAATTTACGTATGATCAATATTGGCAAATAGAGTTAAATTTAATATATGTACTGAAATCGTTCAACGATCTCGTAAATTAATATTGTTACAGATTGATATTCCGATTTAATAAATTTAATAGAAAAATCTGTTCCAGGAAATGAATAATGGAATAATTTGAATTATAATTTCTCTCTATATACATGTAAATGATATGGGCAGATTAAGTTTGTAAAACAATTGATAGCCATTTATTATCAAGCAGCATCACTGTAACTTCGGAATGGAATAGATCGATTTTACAATGATAAAAATAAAATTCACGAATTAATTTAATTTGTTTATTATATTTTTTAGTTATTTTTTATTTTTCTATTGCTGTAATTTCTGCTTGAGGTGAAATCAAATATATAATTAAGAATAAACCAAAATTCCTTTATTAAAGTTTACCGAAAAGTAGTTAAATGAATTATCATCACACTTTAATAATAAAAAATACAAGCCTCTCTTTAATAGACCCCCTCGTAGTTATATTAATCACAAACCCATAATCACAAATACCAAAAGCCACCTCGCAGTCTGCCGCACTCAATTTGCGCAACTTACAATGACACATCCACACTCGCGCCTAACAGCCTCCACTAAATTCAGCCGAAAACAGCGCCATATCTCAGCCCGAAATACCTTCATTACCTACTTCCAGCTCTCTCGGGCTCTAATTGCTCCGCGTACATCAGCCACTTGCCAGAAGAACCAGCCTCACACACGCAGCCGTTCCCACGCAACACATTAGGAAACAGGCGCCAGAAAGCAATAGGCCACACCTGCAGCTAGTTATCGATCACCTCTTCTCTCCTACCCACCTCATCACCCCGAATATACTACATAAAGAGAGGAGCCACCCGCGCGATATTCATTAATAACCGGAACTCTGCTCAAAAACTTCGCCGTCCGCGGAAGAAGAGCAAACAGGCTGTATACGAAAGAAGAGCTTGCAGCGACATCAAAAGGAGAGAAAGAGAGAGGAGAGTTCAGAATAAACGAACGGCGTCCGCGGAATGTAATAAGGCCTCCCAATTCTCTCTCTCTCTCCCCGGCCCTAGACACATACATTTCCTCTGCACGCTCTCCATTCCGGACTGCGATGTCCCTCCTCGTTTCTGGAAGCCAGCCCGTGCAATTAAAATGTAAATTATCCCTTTTCCGCGCGCAAGCCTCGCTCCCCCCTTAATCTCCCCCTCTCTCGGCCGCTGATCCGTCTTTCTCTATGGCAAAGCTTCTCCCTCCGTCCGTTCCGTCTTGCTGTCGACTCTCCGGAACTCTGTGTGCGTGCGCAGTCGCCGATTAACTCGAAACTAATTTACGGGACTGCGAGAGGCCCGGTTTCTGTGTGGAGCTTTGTCTTTAAGGTGGAGTGCTGGGATGGAAGGTTTTTTAATGGTGTGGTGATTCTGACTGCGGGGTAGGTGTTGACGGAGGAGAGGGAGTGGTGTTGGTTAGCGGGAATTGGTGCTTTTAGGCTGGAATTGACTGTTAATGATGCGTTAAGGTGTTTGGGATTGTTTGGCGGTGGATGTTTTATTGGTTGTTTCGACGAATGAACGAGTTGGTATTGTAGGAATAGTTTGTTTTGTTGGCGCGCTGGGCGAGATCTTGATGCAATATACAGTTTGGACTAATTAGTTCTAGTTAAGCTTAATTGAATTATAACGATATATAGGACCAAATAGGTAGGTTAGTTAAGCCCTAGTTACTTCTTTAATTTTTTATCCAGATAAAGTGGACCGGTAGTAAAGTAAAATATATGCACCAATTTTTGACGAAAAAAAGCTGGTCTATCCATAAATGTACTCTTTGTATCCTTATTGGAAAATTCCGACATTTTGATTGATTTTATTGGAAGATTTTAAAAACGTTCTAAACAATATTTTATCCGGACAGTGTATAAGTACCAATTTTCACCTTTACTTTTATTTTCATCCAAACAAATTCCACTGCTTAAAACACCCACTTAACCAAACCCATCATTTCAAAAATTAAACACAAATTACCATTATCCCGAATAAAACTTTATCACCAAAACAGCAAAAACCCAAATCACCCCTCCCCATACCCACACCCTCTCACCCTCACTCAGCAGTCCCATCAAACAGCAATTTATTAACCCAACTCCGACGACAGGCAGAACCACCTTACACACGCATTGGCGAATTTCCCCGCACGCGCGGCTCTACATAGCAAGCATCCAGCCGGCCGTCTGGCCTGGCAAAGGAGGTCCCGGCTCGTAAAAGGCCGGCCCGCCGCGGTTTACGACTGTACACGACGCGCCGGGCGGCTGATAACGGCGCAGGAAATTGCGTGTCTTTAAGTCGCGCCTGCTGCTCGATGAGGGGAAAAATGTGTTTACATAGACACGGGCTGGCTTCTTTTGTTTCGGCTGCCGCAAGCGCGCGGGCTATCGCGCTGATGGAGGAAAGGATCTGAGTGGTGCGTGGGTTGGAGGTTTGGGGAGAGGGTTGGGCGATTGGGGGTTGATGAGGCTCTATGGTGAGGATGTTGGTATTGAGAGGGTGGCTGGTAGAGATAGCTGTGTTGATGATAAGCTTTGAGTTAGGGCGCATGATTTTGTAAATATTGGTGTGTTTTTGAAAAATGTTAAACTTGGGGGTTTGTGTCGATAGCCTCTATATGTATCGGCAAATATCTCGAAATAACCGGAAAATCAATAAGTAGCCAAGAAAAATTGTTCTTTTCCATTATAATAAATTGAATTTTTGATCAGTTTTCGATATTTATTGACATAACTTTAAAATAAGAAGTCAACATGCGTTCACTAAAAGAAAGCTCTTAATTAAAAGCATACTTTTACAATAATGCAGTAATGCTTACAGTTGATAAATAATCTGATACTTTTAATGTTTTTGAATTATTATCATTATTGATAATTAGCAGAGATTTGGTTTCATGTTGAGCATAATTTATTTATGTCTCCACTCAATTTCATTATTTACTTAAATATCAGTACAAATGTATAATATCAATATAAATATGTAATAATATCACCGTATAAATGTTGACATTATTTCTATCTACTACTCATGCCACTAAATTTTAAAAAACCATTCCAGTTCAGAAAAAAATCAACCCCATCTTTAAGCCATTTCCACACCAGCCACCTATAATTCTCACCCAACGAATAATTTCAATTGCCACCACACTCCCACCCACACCAACCCAACCAAAACCGAACTAAAAAACCCCTTCATTCCTATCAATCTCACCATAATTCATACCCTCACCACAGCACCTTATCGACACCCAGCTCTAACCACAGTCCTCACTTCTTTCACCGTCCCATCAACCCACCAATCAAAGCCCGCAGCCAGTCCGCACTATACGTTTACGAGCGCGTTAAAGTCGCCGCGATTATACACCCCCGCGAATAAAAGCAAAAGCTCGCAAGCTCGAACTTAATGATATTTAATCACACATCTCGAGCTGCGCTCTCGAGATTTACGATCGCTCGACTTTTTTCAGCATCGTAAATTCAACCTAACCGCACGTCTCTTGCGACTCGCGTTTACGAGATTAGCTATACCGTCGCGTAAACACGTAAAAATGGATCCAGCGGGGATTTTTCCCTGGTTTATTATGTAAATTCGAAGCGAAGTGGGATGAAGGGAAATTTTTTTCGCGCCCAGAGGAAAACTCGTTACCAAGTTTCGAGGAGTTTGAAGAGTTTGGCAATTAGCGCGGAGCCGCGTTATACGAGCTTCGCGCTTTGGCTCGTCCTTGTACCTTTTTTCGGGACGTTTTCGGTTAAACTGCTTTTCGGCTTGGAATTTTGACACTTTTAAAATATAATAGTACTTTATTCAGTGCACGGAGTCATATTAGCTACATGATTTTCTTACCGCGTTCTCCATATTCACCAATAACACAGCAGCTCATCACTCACCTGAAACAGAAAACGATTTTTCATCAGTCAGAT
Source organism: Eupelmus urozonus (assembly GCA_900480035.1). NCBI lineage: Eukaryota > Metazoa > Arthropoda > Insecta > Hymenoptera > Eupelmidae > Eupelmus > Eupelmus urozonus. The sequence goes on from UELX01001796.1 coordinate 16,694, forward strand.
TAACAGCGAATTTAGTTAATGTAAAATGACATTAGATGACCACTGCAATAGCGGTTCGCGTCTACACAGATGACATTATTATATATGCACACGGCATTATTTGTCAATGCGACGAGTACACGGGAAAATGCAAATTCAAATATGCAAATGCCTTAAGCGGATAAGTTAATTGATCGAGGTATGAATGATTAATTATGCTCTAAAACGTCATCAGAGTAAATGCGGTTATCCCAAAGCTTCTGTTACTCCGGCCTGTATTCAGGCTAATGCGATAAAATGTCGATTTGCCAATATGGCACAGGGACTCGTGTAATCAGCTATTGTGTACCTTTGAATTTAATGTTGCGCTATATACGTCACGTGATACGAAACATCGCGTGCCTATGGTAAAAGCTTTTTTTCCGTTGAAAGAGACTACATTCAATGGGAAATGTATTCAAATAATTATATTGCTTTGTAAAAGGAAGACCTACAAATATATTCGCGACCGATATTGGTTTACTTTGAGGGACCAATGCGCGGGATTTTTTTTTTCCCGAGGAAAAAGGAATATTCGATCTCTCCGGTAACGCGCTTTTTTAGTCGTCAAATATTTACTAGATTTCCAATGATATACCGGGGCGAAAATTGAACGCGAATATTTTCGTGAAAATTCATTAATATCAGGATTCTTTTTGTAATACGTAGAAGTGCATTTTATTTTAAATCTTTGTTTGCTTTTAATAACGGAGCACCGAAAACGTCGATTTTATAAAACGTAAAAAAGCACACAACTGCATTACCGGTAAAAATATTCGCCTGAATAATACAAATATTTATCGACAGTTCATCAATGCGCTTTTGCAAACAAGCACATTATTTATATATAAATCCATCCTCTCCGCCTTTCCTCGATCCATCAATATTTTTCCCTCTCCTTTCTCATTACCACCTTCACCATTCCCATTTAAAAAAACTAAATAAACTCTTCGTCAAACAAACAACCCAACCCCCGCATTACCAGCCCCATCCAAACACTTCAAACTCTCACCTCCAATAAACCAGGCTCTCAAGTCCGTCAGCTCACTGCGATGACGTTTGCGGTCTGCATGCGGACAGACACGCGCACACGGCGATGAAAATACACGTCCCTGGCGCTCCAAGATAACTGCGCCGCGGATTTGCGTCCCCACGAGGAATTAAATATTATCGAGGATCGGATTAAAGCGCGTTTACTCTCGGAGGATCGGCCGAGTAATTAAAAAAGCGCGCTTTCGATTTGACGCGGATGAATCTGGAGGAATGGTGCGTGGGAGGGTGCTTTTTTTTCGTCCGTGTCCTTTCAATTACGGAGAATGCGGGATGGGAGAGGAGCGGGAATTTAATAAGCTTTGGCGCTTTTTTGCGGGGGTGGTGAGGGACGTGGCGAAGTTTGAAATGGAGGAGAGCCGGTGTATATTGGGCCGGAGTGCTGTCGGTTTTATTGAGTGGGAGATTAGGATGGAATTCCATTGTAGTCGTTTTAAGGGGGGGTTGTGCTTATAATTATAATTATTAGTTTTTATGATTTTGTTGGCAGGATTTTTATGTTTTATTTTGGGCTTTTGGTTAGCTAAAATGAAATGTGGATAAGTATTTGAAATGCGAAGAATGCATAAATTATTGTATTTTGAAAAGTTTTTCAACCCTAGCTTATCAGTATTGTATCGAGATTTAAAGACACAAAACTGATATTTTGATAGAATGATGTTTTTTTCTTAAAATGGATAAAAAAGAAAGAAATCTATACAAAAAGCTATATTTTTTTTTCATTTTTCAACTTCATGAACATGATTTTGAAAACTTGACAAGTTTTGTGATTGTTTTCGAAATTATAATTATCTAAAATAACTGTGCCCCATTTAAAAAAAAAAAAACTTTAAAAGCTATTAACATTTTAGTTTCTACTTTTTAGAACGTTTAAGAGCTTAAAAGTTGGTGAATATTTTCTTTATTTTGTTCACGTTGAATATTTTTACCACGTTATATAGCTAATCAAAGACTCTCTAATATAAAATATATATTTTAATTTGCAAAAACAACTATTAAGAACATCCTTAATATTTTACTTTAATTCTGTATCGTCGCATTCTTTAGAGTAAAAATATTTTTTTATTTTTTTTATTTTTTTTGTTCTTAAGAACATCTTGACTTATTTCCATATAAAATCATTCACAAGCGATAATTTCATCATCTAAGAACTATTGATCAACGGAAATGTTAAACAAATTTATCAGTAACATATTTTTCTAAATAATAATAAATATATATGTAAAATTTTTTACGTTATTATGTAATTATACTAGTAATGTATAATGTTCCAAAATTGTTATACTATATATTGATTTGCTACTTATTTCAGCATGGTAACAAAAATATACATTTCCTTTATAATATAATTTTCAGTTTACCTGAAACTTAAGAAAGTAGCATTCGAACATAAAGCAAATATTTTCGGTTTTATAATTAATAAAATAGATTCAAAATCTAAAATCTTGTAATTTAAAAATACAAAATTATGTATTATATGTACCAAATACTGTCAGGCGATTGATTTTTTTTTAGATTTAACGCCTTAAACAAAGAAAAAAAAATATTCAAAATGTTTGACAAAAAATTAATCACAAAAAAATTATCATTGATTAAATGTTTATTTTATTCTTTTAAGATATGTGGAGTTGCAACAATAGCTTTTAATATTGAAGAAGTAAAAACTAATAGAAATAATATATGGTCATTTTCACCATCAACAAAAGGAATTATTTACAATATACTTCTGATCTTCTTAATAACAGTATCAAATTATTTTAATTTTATGTATATATTACTGATAAAACAAAAATTTTTACAAATATTTTATTTAATAGAAACTAGTTGTCGCATTTTTGCTTCGACATGTATATTATTAACGTTTTGTATTCGACGTAAAGAATTCATAGCAATACTTGAAAAAATTAATATAATTAGAATGTCATCAATCGCAAATGATTTCCGGACTTATAATAGCAGAAATAAAATACTAAGTATTGTAATAAGTATAATTTTCTTTAAAATCTTTCTACTATTTATTGCTTGGATAAATGGCATCAGAGTTAATGTTATCAAAAGTCTAAGCAACTTCGTTTGGATTCTCTCTGAGTCTCCATTAAATGCAACAATAATTCAATACACTATAATTTTGAATTATTTGCAGCAACATTTTAAAATTATAAATAATTATTTGTCTAAACTTTTAACAAAATTTAAAAAAACTCAGGACAATAACTTAGAAGTCGAAATATATAAACTACATACTTCGCGCACTTTACACATGTTATTGGTTGAATTGTCAAGAAGTTTATCAGAGTTTTATTCTTATATAATATTATGGTGCGCACTACATATTTTCCTCGCAGTAATTTTAGGAATTTTTTGGATTATTCAACGGAATTTACTTGATAAACATTCTTTTCCACCTATAGTAATTATTACAGCTGTTTCATACATACTTTTTAACATATATCAGTTGGTAATTTTGACAACATCAGTAACATCCACAATTGAAGAGGTAAAAATTAGTTAGGTAACAAACCATATTATAGTCAGAACTTTTATGGTTTCAATACACAATTTTTTCGTAAAGTTATACGCTTGTGTTTACCAACAATTATAATATTTGTAACAATTACGTTTAATACAGTTTTCAGGTAGAAATGTGTATTGTATTGAGAAGTATTATTTTTTGTTAGTGCCACAATATCTTTTGTGAATTGCCATATAATTTTATTATTATAATTATTATTGAGTTTTATTTACTTTCATTTATAATATAATAATGATCTTTTTTTTAAATATATAGAGTCGAAAAACTGGAGAAGTTATCAACGATTGTTTGATTTATATCGAAAATCCAATGATAGAAAATAAGGTAAAACTCAATATCAACATTTATACTATTAAAATTTAAACTACATTTTGTTTCAGATGATTCAATTTTTGAATTTTGTGCAACACGCCGATGTGCAATTCACAGCTTCCCATTTTTTCTCATTGGATAACTCTCTATTAATTTCGGTATATTTTTATTAGTAACTAACTAATTCTAAAAAAAAATCTAGAGCTGAATTTATGTGTACTTAAAAGAATATATTAGTTTGCAGGCTCAATAACTACATATTTAGTGATAGCTACGCAGTTACAGCAATATAAATAAAAAAAAAATTTAATCTTATTAAAATATATTATATCATTTTTACTTACTATTTTTTAATTAAATTTTGTTTCGTAATTAAAATATATTTTGAATATTTGTATTTTTGAATATTCAAATAATTGAAGCAGTTATGTAAATCTTAATTTTCCTTGATATAAAATAGACGAGTTAAAAGTGGCCAATCGTCAGTTTTTCACCATTTTTATATGATTAACTTTTAGTACATGTATTGGCGATATAGGCTGATAAAAGAATAGTTAATCTTTTACAATGTATTTAGCAGCAAGTTAGTTTGTGTTGGTTTCGCTTACGATAAAAGAAATTTCGCTTGCCTCTTTGAAATAAAATTTACTCCGAAATCGTATAGAATTAGCAATTTCAGCACGAACCATTAAGGCAGAAAAAATAGGTATTTATTCTAAACTTACTTATTCGAATTCCTGCTAAGATTTATGTTTATACACTATAGTGTATACGTATTATAATTAATTATAAAATTTGACAAATTTTTATAACTTATATAATCAAAGGGCCCGACTTTGACGGCAAGTTTACTATTGCTATAATACATTATAGCTATATTTTTATTAGACTTTAAGTTCGATATATTTATATATTTAAAATCTAATGAACAGTTGTTATGTTTCATCGTAAAATCCTAACCAACAGTCTGTCAACAAGAGAGCGCGTACGCTCGGTCTCTTACTTGCAAATAAAACCTCACATCATAGCACTTAAATTGTTTTTTGCAAAAATTCTTTTATTAAGAAGTGTTTAAATTTAATAAATATTTATGATTTAATGCTTGAACTATGTCTATGTGTTAAATTCATAATAACGGAACTGAAATATTTAACAAAAATAAACCAAAAACTCACCATGATTTGAGCATCTAATGACCATAGTCCGATGCCTGTCAGCTAATAAAATGGTTATTTAGAATTAAAAAATCATAAATTATCGTCAATTTTGAAAAAAATTCACCATCAACTGACGTCTTTAAAGTGAAAATTTTTACCAGAGTATTTCTTCTATGTAAACTGTCAGTTTTTTACACAATCAACAAATGTATAGAACTTATTTCTTCAACTGTGTCTCATTGATATATCAAAACTTTATAAACTTCTTAGTTTCTTCTTTATTGGTACGTTTAAATGTTTAAAAATTCGTCGATGGTGTCTTTATACAGCAATACTTTGATCACATTGAATATATTTACTAGGTTTTAGATAATCAAAGGTTTCCTAATATAAAATATATATTTTGTTTCGCAAAAAGAATAATTGATCAATTTTTTTAACCTTTGGTTAGTCATTGTTCAAAATAACGTAAAATGTAACGAATTTAACAGTAAATTATTTGTATGAATAATAATACATTATGGGTAACAATTTGTATTCAATTATATTAGTAATGAACAAAGTTCGAAAATTGTAACAATATTTATTGATTTGCTACTTATTTCTGTTTAGTAACAAATAAAAATGCATTTCATAGTTTGTCAGAAACTTAAAAAAGTAGCATAAAAACACAAAGGAAATTTATAAGTATATATTTGACTAATATTTATCGTTTTATCATTAATAAAATATTTTCAAAATGTTTGACACAAAAAGACCTGCAAAGGAATTGCTATTTATTAAATGTTTATTTTATTATTTCAAGATATTTGGAGCTGCTACAATATCATTCAATGTTAAAGAATTGAAAAATAACAAAAATAATATATGGTTATTTTCGCCATCAAAAATAGGAACTGTTTACAATATATTTCTGATTTTTTTAATGACAATACCAAATTATTTTATTTTTACGTCTATAGTTTCGACAGAAAAAAAATTTGTGCAAATATTATTTTTTATGCAAATTAGTTATCGAATTTTTACTTCGGGATTTATATTAATGACGTTTTGCATTCGACGAAAAGAATTCATAGTAATACTTGAAAAAATTAATGTAATTAGAATGTCATCATTCGTAAATGATTGCTGGGCTAATAACAGCAAGAATAAAATGTTAGGTAGTTTATTTGGTATCATTTTTTTTAATATCTTAGCACTATTTATTGTTTTGGTAGTAGCTATCAATGTTAATGTAAACATAGGTTTAAGCTACTTGCTTTGGATTCTCACCGAATATCCATTAAATACAGCAATAATTCAATACGCTATAATTTTAAATTTTTTGCAGCAATATTTCAAAAGTATAAATGATTATTTGTCTAAACTTTTAACAAAATTTACAAAAACTCAGTACGATATCTTAGAAGTCGAAATATATAAACTACATACTACGCGTACTTTACACGTGTTATTGGTTGAATTGTCAAGAGGTTTATCACAGTTTTATTCTTATCTAATGATGTGGAGTTTACTACATATTTTTTTCACAGTAATGTATGGAACATTTTCGATTATCAAACACATTTTACTTGATAAACATTACGTACCGCCCGTAATAATTGTTACGGCTCTTGCATACATACTTTTTAATATATATGAATTGGCAATTTTGACAACATCAGTGACATCTACAATTGAAGAGGTGAATAATAATTAAGTAACAAACGATATTATAATTGAATTGTTATTCTTCAAACACACAACTTTCTGGTAAATTTATGCGCCGATTGGCCAACAACTATAGTGTTTTAATCAACTATGTTTAATATTATTAAATTTTATTTACTTTCATTCAAAATATTATATAATAATAATAATTTTTTAATATCTAGAGTCGAAAAACTGGAGAAGTTATCAACGATTGTTTGATTAATATCGAAAATCCAAAGATAGAAAATAAGGTAAAAATCAATTTCAATATTTGTACAATTAAATTTTAAACTAAATTTTGTTTTAGATGATTCAATTTTTGAATTTTGTGCAACACGCTGATGTACAATTCACAGTTTCCCATTTTTTCTCGTTGGATAACTCTCTATTAATTTCGGTATATTTTCAATTATAACTCACTGATTCTAGAGTTAAATTTATGTGTACTTAAAAGAATATTTTAGTTTGCAGGCTCAATAACTACGTATTTAGTAATAGCTACGCAGTTGCAGCAATATCATTAAAAAGAAATTGTATACATCTCAACAAAATATGTTATGTAATTGTTATTTAAATTTTAATTCATTAAAAAATATTTTAAATATTTGTATTTTTAAACATCTCAATAATAGAAGCAGTTATATGAATTTAAATATTATATTTCTTCTACGTAAATTGTCACGTTATTACAAAATTAAAAAATGCCTCCAACCTATTTCTTCACAATGTCCCATTTTATAACAAAACATTAAAAGTTATTTGCTTTTTAATTTCTGCACTATTTTAATCATGTAATAAAAGCTTAAAACTTGGTGAACAGTTCCTTTACATAGCAATACTTTGTTTACATTGTATATATTTACCAGATTTTAAATAATCAAATGTTCGTCAATGAAAAATATATATTTTAATTTGCAAAAGCAACAATTGTTCAATTTTTCTTAACCTTCGATTAGTCATCCTTTACAATAACGTAAAATCGAATAAAATTAACAGTAAATTATTTTTATGAATGATAATAATACAATATGGGTGAAAATTTGTATGTAATTATGTAATTATACTAGCAATGCATAAAGTTTCAAAATTCTAATACTATTTATTGATTTACTACACATTTCAGCTTGGTAAAAAATATATACATTTAACAGTCTGTCCAAAAGACAGGAAAGTGGTATCCCAACATGAGGGAAACTTATAAGTTTCTTTGACTGATATTTTCCGTTATATCATTAATATTATATTCAAAATGTTTGACAAATTATTACTCGCAAAAAAATTGTCATTTATTAAATGTTTATATTATTATTTCAAGATATTTGGAGTTGCAACAATATCTTTTAATGTTGAAGAAGTGAAAAATAAGAAAAATAATATATGGTTATTTTCGCCATCAAAAATAGGAGTCATTTACAATATATTTCTGATTTTCTTAATGATAATACCAAATTATTTTATTTTTACGTTTATGGAATTGAAAAACCAACAATTTGGGCAAATATTATTTTTTATGCAAATTAGCAATCGTGCTTTTTCTTCGACATTTATATTAATGACATTTTGTATTCGAAGAAAAGAATTCATAGCAATACTTGAAAAAATTAATATAATTAGAATGTCATCATTCATAAATGATAGCTGGGCTAATAACAGCAAGAATAAAATATTAGGTAGTTTATTCGGTATAATTTTTTTTAATATCTTTGCACTATTTATTGTTTTGGTACCAGCTATCAAGGATAATATTAACATAATTCTAAGCCACTTGTTTTCGATTCTTACCGAATATCCATTAAACGCAACGATAATTCAATACGCTTTAATTTTAAATTTTCTACAGCAATATTTTAAAATTATAAATAATTATTTGTCTAAACTTTTAACAAAACTTACAAAAGTTTTGTACAGTAATTTAGAAGTAGAAATGTATAAACTTCGCAGTTTACGTACTTTGCACGTGTTACTAATTGAATTGTTGAAAGATTTTTCACAGTTTTATTCTTATCTAATGGTATGGTGTGTACTATATATTTTTCTAACAGTAATGTTTGAAACTTTTTGGATTATCAAAGAGATTTTTCTTGATAAGAATTACCTACCACTTTTAGTAATTATTATGAATCTTTCACACGTAGTTTTTAACGTATATGAATTGGCAATTTTGACAACATCGGTAACATCCATAATTGAAGAGGTAAACATTAATTTAATAACAAACTATATTATAATTGAATTGTTATTGTTTAAATACGCAATTTTTTGGTAAAGTTATGTACAGTTTTACCAACGGCTATAGTATTTTGAGCAATTACGTTTAACACAATTTTAAATAGAAATGTGTATTGCATTGAGAACCATTATTTTTTGGTAATGCCAATTATATCTTTTGTAAATCACGAGATAATTTTACGAATAAGATTGTTTTTAAGTTTTATTTACTTTTGTTTAGAATATAATAATGATAATTCTTTTTAATATCTATAGAGTCGAAAAACTGGAGAAGTTATCAATGATTGCTTGATTAATATTGAAAATTCAGAGATAGAAAACAAGGTAAAATTCAATTTCAATATTTGTACTATTAAAATTAAAACTACATTTGGTTTCAGATGATTCAATTTTTGAATTTTGTGCAACACGCTGATGTGCAATTCACAGCTTCCCATTTTTTCTCATTGGATAACTCTCTATTAATTTCGGTATAATTTTAATAATAACTAATTAATTCTAGAGTTAAATTTAATTATATATACTTAAAAAAATATTTTAGTTTGCAGGATCTATAACTACGTATTTAGTAATAGTTACGCAGTTGCAGCAATATCATTAAAAAATTTTTTTGCTCTTGTACTTACTACTTTTTACTTAAATGTTGATATTATGTAAATCTTAATCTTAATTTCTCTTAGACTTATTTCTTTAATTGTGCCTCATTTTCAAGACAAAGTTTTAGTTTCTGTGCACTTTTTGGAACGTTTAAAAACTTTATAACAATTGGTGAATATTCCTTTATGCAGCTACACTTTCTTCGGATTGATTATATTTACCAGTTTCTAAATCTAGTCAGAAGTTCCCTAATGTGAAATATAACAACAATTGATCAAATATCTTCTTTTTATAAAACTTAAAATAATTAGTCACCGTTCAAAATAACGCAAATATTGAACAAATTTAACAGTAAAGTATTTTATAAATAATAATAAATATGTGTAAAAATTTGTACGTATTTACGTAATCATACTAGTAATGTGCAAAGTTTCAAAATTGTTATACTTTATATTGATTTACTACTTATTTCTGCTAGGTAACAAAAATATACATTTCATAATTTACCCGAAACTTAAAAAAGTAGCATGGAAACGTAGAGCAAAGTTATAAGTATATTGGACTAATATTTTCCGTTTTATCATTGGCTATTACATGTACAAAATGTTTGACAAACTATTATCAGCAAAGAAATTGTCATTTATTAAATGTTTGTATTATTATTTTAAAATATTTGGGGTTGCAACAATAAGTTTCGATGTTAAAGTAAAAAATAATAAAAATAATATATGGTTATTTTCTCTATCAAAAATAGGATTTGTTTACAATATACTTCTGATTTTCTTAATCATAATACCAAATTATTTTATTTTTACGTTTGTAATATCGAAAAGACAACAATTTGTGCAAACATTTATTTGTATGCAAATTAGTTATCGTGCTTTTTCTTCGACATTTATATTAATGACATTTTGTATTCGAAGAAAAAAATTCATAGCAATACTTGAAAAAATTAATATAATTAGAATGTCATCATTCGTAAATGATAGCTGGGCTAATAACAGCAAGAATAAAATATTAAGATATGTATTCAGTATAATTTTTTCAAACATCTGCGCACTATTTATTGTCTCGATCACACAAGTCAGAACTGATGTTACCCGAAGTCTATGCAACTTGTTTTGGTTTTTCTCCGAGTTTCCATTAAATACCGCCATAATTCAATACACTGTAATTTTAAATTTTTTGCAGCAACATTTTAAAATTATTAATGACTATATGTCTAAACTTTCAACAAAATTTACAAGAATTTATGATATTCAGTGTGAACATTTACAAGTAGAAATAGATAATCTATATACTTCACGTACTTTGCACGTGTTATTGATAAATTTCTCGAAAGATTTATCAGAGTTTTATTCTTTTCCAATGATGTGGTGTTTATTACATATTTTTCTTACAGCCACTTTTGGAACTTTCTGGATAATTAAACCGATTATACATGAAAAAAATTACTTGCCACCCGAAATAATTATTGGAACTGCTACATATGTACTTTTTAACATATATGAATTAGCAATTTTGACAACATCGGTAACGTCCGCAATTGAAGAGGTAAAAATTAATTTTGTATCAAACAATACTAAAATCAGAACTGTTACTGTTTAAATATAAATTTTTTGCTAAAGTTATACGGTTATGTTCACCAACAATTTATATCTATTGTGGATTACCAGATAATTTTATTCATACAATTTTTATTAAGTTTTATTTATTTTTTGTTAGAATATAGCAATGATAATTTTTTTTAATATCTAGAGTCGAAAAACTGGAGACGTTATCAATGAATGCTTGATTAATATTGAAAATTCAGAGATAGAAAACAAGGTAAAACTAAATTTCAATATTTGTACTATTAAAATTAAAACTGCATTTGGTTTCAGATGATTCAATTTTTGAATTTTGTACAACACGCCGATGTGCAGTTCACAGTTTCTCATTTTTTCTCGTTGGATAAATCTCTATTAATTTCGGTATATTTTTAATTATATCTCACTGATTCTAGAGTTAATTTTATGTGTACTTACAAGAATATTTTAGTTTGCAGGCTCAATAACTACTTATTTAGTAATAGCTACGCAGTTACACCAGTATTAATAAAAAAACTTTAAATATCTGTATTTTTTAAATTTTAAATATTTTTGATAAATTAATCCCGTAATAAAGAGCAAAAAAATAACTATAAATATTATTTTATGCATACAATATCGTATAATTAATATTTTGCATGCGCTAGTTATCATAATAAACAAAATAAGTGTAAAAGCGGTAAATCAAATGTGAAAATGAACCATTAAATTAAAAATTATATAATACTATACTTGCACGTCTGTTTTTGTTACTTCAAGATCGTAAACCGATGAATTATCTTTTAAAAAAATAAAATACCTATTTCAATAACTCGATGCTCATAACAAACAACAACATTCCCCCAATTTCGCAACCAGAACAAACCAAAGCTCCTCAACAATATTTCTGCCATCAATCCTCATCAGCAGCCACGTCCAGCCTCGGCAATCCGATCCAAATCGAATACCGCCCACAAAAGGCAAAGTTTCCCGCTCTACTCTTCACTCTTCTTCAAACTGTCTTCAACTGTCCCTGCACCCATATACATATACATCCTCCCCTGAAAAAAGCGACGTCAGCATACCACCAAAGAAACAGCACCAGGCATTTGTTCCGCAGTGAAAAAGTTTCGAGTTTAAAAGCCCCGGCGTAATGGACTTGGACCACTTCCGATCAGGATGCAGCGCCGCGGCGCTAAAAGGAATGCGTCTTTCATTCTCCTCTCGCGATGTCCTTTTTGCCCGGACTTTTTAGCCAAGCGATGTACACAGTCGCGAATTTTCTTAGCGGGGCTCGCTTGCTGGAGATGGGTTTGATTCGAAACGACGAAGATGGGATGGAAGAATGCACGAGGTTTGAGAGAGGTATTATCGAGCGATGGTTGCGCTTTGAATGTTGAGGAGAGTGGGTGTATCGTTGGATGAGGCTTGTTCTTTTTGCTAAAATCGATGTTTAATGGGATTGGGTTCTGTTATCGTTAATGTTTATATTACTGTTAGATTTTTGTAGGAGTGTGTTGTTACATTGAGAGAATTTTTAAATCGGCACTCGGAACGTCACGAATAGAAGTATTTTTCACTGTACTTTTAGCGGGTTAATAAATTTTCACTGCATTATTTACGGCAGGCAAACGAAAAAAAAAAGTTATTTACGGTCCTACGCCGTCGGTATTTATTCTGATGCATCATAAAAGTCGATCAAACAGACACGCGAGCCGTATACGAGTACCTATATATTTCCGAATATTATTTTTCCCTTTCTATTTACCCTCGCTATGAGAGGCGGAATGAAACGAGCGAAATATTCATTTTTAGTAAAATATGATTTATAAAATTCAGGAACTCGCCCAATCATAAATTTCATTTAAAAAAATAAAAACTACAATAAAATAACATTCTATCTAAAACACAAAAAAAAAACATCATTAACTCGAACACGAGCTAATCGCATAATCCGCAAAAAGCAATCCACGAGAAGAAACCGAGCTCTCCTATAGCCACTCTCATCAGCCTCAGCATTTCCGGCAGGCTCGTAATTGACTCTCGCGAAACGGCCGCAGTCCTCTCCTATAAATAATCCAGCCCATCCAAATCATTTAACAGCCCTCGGGCTTGCGTAACCCCTTGGCCCGAAGGATTCGCTGAAACCGTCCCGGCGTCGTATTAATTATTCCTTCTCCCGCGCGCGAAAGGCCGAAAAGAGAAAGAAAGAGCTGGCTCGCCTCGTCAAAGCAACAAATTTCCAGGCTTGCGGTGGCTACTTTATTGCGGCCGTTTTCTTCTTCTGAGGCAAAACAACGGGGCGCGTTCATAATTGAAAATAAAAGACGCTGCGGCAAGGCGGGCTAACGAAATTAGCTGCTCTGCGCGTGCAGGAGGGATTCGGAATAGTGCGAGAGTGGATGTGGAAGGGAGGAGAAAAAAGGATGCGAGGAGGAGCCGTGGCGCATCAGGAAAAGGAATGAGCGCATAAATCAGGGGTAACGATGGCGCGACGCGCGTGCTGCTGGTGTGTTGAGGAAGAGACACGTGAGGAAGAGGGAAAGTGTAAGGAAGGTGGAAGAGGTGGGTGGTTGTGGGGTATATTTATGCGTGTGGGTGATGGTTGGAATGTGATGAAGAAAGAAGTGAGATATCAAATTTTTGGTAATGATGGTTGGATTTTGGTTTGGTTATGGGATGATTTTAATTGTTTTAATTTAATTTAGGAGAGTGAACTGTTTTTGTTATATTCAAGTTTTTGTCTTGGGAAAGAATTTCTATAACTACAATATGTCGACATTTCATCTCAAAATGCATAAGAGTGGTGTGCTCGAATGACCCATTTCTTATAGTAATCTACATGTTTTTCATTTTCTTGTCAACGGATAATATCATCTGATATAGGTTTACTGGTATGCGTAGTAGTTTTATTAGAATTACGAATTTTTTTCGATTTATTTTTAAATAAATAAATAATTTAATTTTTGCAACTCAGCAAACATAAAATAGGCTTCTTTTTTAATCTAATAGTAAAGTAGTGGTTCTTTTACTTTTAACGAGGTTAAAAAAATGTAAAAAAATATGTGCCCTTTGTCGTTTCTCAAAAATCGTTTCAATGCAAAATTAATAAGTATAACTAATATAGAAATCTAATTAGTACTTTTATATAAAAATGATTGTAAAATGTTTTCGAAAATAATAAATTTTATTTTCCATTTATTTTTGATCAATATTATTTATTGCTTGTATAAGTTACTGAAATCAATGAATTTGATTAGTAGACCACCCCGGGGAACGATTTGTGAATAGGGATGAAGACCGAAAAAGAACATGATTTATATTCTCATAAAAATGATGATTTTTTTCTACGGATTTTGGAAAAAATAACTTCGGGTTCGATAAAGGCCTGGGTAGTAAAAAAAGAAAACCCATTTTGAAATTTAAATTTCGTGCTGCACGGCAAAATGTTACATCCAAAATAGCAATCTATGCCTTTACAAACAACGATCCCTGACAGCGTTTTATTAAAAATAGTTTCAAAAGTATTTCCACATGACTTTCAGATATTTTTTAATTTCGCAAAGTCTAAACTAAATAAAACGACATAAAGAGCCCTAAAAAAACTTTAATTTTAAAAACAAACCCCGCTATCACAACATTCCTCCTATCAAAAAAATTCCAACCACAAAGCTGTCACCCCTCAAACACCTCGATAAAACCCGACAAAACGCATCCCAGGTCTCATCATCCCGCATCAAAGCCTCCAACAAAACAGCCTATATCCACTCTTACAAAGCACTTCTTCTCCCATCCACCGCACTACATCACTAAAGGCGCGAACCTTCAAGAAGCCACAATAAACCACGTTATTCTTCCGCATTCGGCTTTGTGCCTATAGATACATATATATATACACACAGGCGCGCAGCTGGACGGACCAGCAAGCTGCGGGCCTGTTTACCAGGCGCGGGTCCTGCTTAGCATATAACGGCAATAAACGCCGAGATTTATGCGCTTCGCGCTGATGCTGCAGTCGCGCGAGGCGCCGTGTATATACGTGTAACTGGTTGCGCGCCGATGGGCCGGACTGTGTTCGGTTTCTGTCTTATGCGGCTTCGATCAATGGCGGAATTGATGATGGAGAGAGGTTCGTTATGGTGCTTGTGGTTTCTTTCTTTTTTTAAGGGGGGTGGGGGGTTTAGTTGAAGGGATATGTTTATTGAACTGTAAAGTTTTTGAGGGGTTTGATATTTTAGTTTGTTTTGGATGCAGTTATGACTGATTGGGATTTTGGGAAGGTAAATTTCATGAAATATTTTTCTGTATTTTGTAAAGGATTGGATATCGTTTGACGAGGGTCGTTTTTTAAATTTAAATATAATTCTGTTCTGTTATTAAATCTACATTTTAATTTATTGCAAAAATAGACTTTTGAAATTCCGCAATCAACTTTTAATTACTTTCCGATTCGATTTT
The DNA here is from genome assembly GCA_900480035.1 of Eupelmus urozonus. Taxonomy (NCBI): domain Eukaryota; kingdom Metazoa; phylum Arthropoda; class Insecta; order Hymenoptera; family Eupelmidae; genus Eupelmus; species Eupelmus urozonus. Next base: position 32,308 of record UELX01001796.1, read on the forward strand.
CGTGGTTTATTTTTAATAACCATAAATCAAGTTTTTATTGGAAAGTTTTAAACATTTCATTTTATAATTGACATAAAGCATTAAAAATATGAAAAACTGGAGTTACTTGAATTGAAATTTAATTAACAAGATTTTAAAATAAACCTAACTTGGGTCTAGATAATTGTCAAAATTACATTAATCAAATCAATAACTTTAACAGATAAATAACACGTCACTATTCTAAAAAAAAAAAAAAAATAATAATCTGATATACGATACAGAATTACAATGTAGCATTTTTCAAAGAAAACCACTCGCTAAAATCCGCTTGCGAACGCGATGACGATTATTTGTCGTCGAGTCCGCTCGCTGCGCTGGTTATACAAGTACGTATCAAAGCACCCAGCAAGAACGTAAATTATAACGCGCGGCTGCAGCGCGTTTTGTCAAAGTTCAAGAAATACATAATTGTCGCGAAAATTTATCGCCTTCCCGAGTACCAAAACTTTCATTCGTCTATCAATCATTTAATTTTTACCTTTCATACTTACGACAGTTGTGTAGAAACGCTGAGAGGTAAGATACGTTTTAATGATGTTGGTGCATCAAATTTTATTTGAAATGAAATTCAACGATACTGATCAAAACTTTATGATTCCGCTAAATTCATAATTATACGCACACCAAAAAAGTTGCCGAACGCCAAAACCTAAATGAATAATTAAAAACTGTCACTGCACCAATCATACAAAAGATTTTCTCCAGCGGCATCAGGAACACCCAGCGAAACATACTACAGAAACACGTCAATATTAAACAAAAGCCGCGGCCGTATTTCACGAGACGAAATTTTGCATTTGTACCTCGGCCGTTACACAATACAATTGGGCAGCCGAAAAAAGTAGCGCGTTTATACGCACCTCTCGTACAATGAGCCGTATTTCCATTATTTCCCGCGGCAAATATTTTTTTCACGATTGCATGGGAATAATAGCCGGCTTTTTTCCGCGCCATTACGCGTAACTGGATACCGTGAAATTTTTTTTATTAAAAAGGCCGACTGCCGTGTGTTTTTAGCGAGGAAATGGGCTAATTTGCGCCGGGCTGGGACTGTCTGGCTGGACAGTTTCTTCGATTGTATTGTTTATTTTTCGGCGGACCGCTGAATTATTCATTAATTAATGAATTGCGATGGGATTTTTTAATGAAGATGAAATTATTTTGTTGGGTGCCAGGTGATTTTTCAACGTTTATTTTTGCGTTATGTAATTTCGATTGTTTTTTAAATTCTGCGTAAAATGGACGAAGACAATTTATTGAATCCGTACATGGATATAATACATCGAATATATTATGCGGTATGTATACAGCATAGAAAAAGCAATGAATTTTACATACTTAATTTTCAATTAAAAATCTTTCGACCCATAGTACTAAACCTCTCAACTTTCATCCACAAGCAATTCCATCTTCCCCTCTACCTGTCGCATAAACAGTCCAAAAAACCCAAAACCCCCTTGAAAAACGAATAACCCAAGCCGAACCTTACCCCATTCAATGATTAATACCATCGCTCCAAATAGCAAATCCCCCGACTTCCAAAAACTTAGGCATAAATCGCCGACACACCTGCTTTATAAACTCGCAGCGGCGCTCGGAAAACGGTTTTCGAACTGCTCGAGAGTAAATGATGAGGCCACTTCTTCATTCGCTCTCTAGCTCGCTCACAGAACGACTCCGTAGCATAATGGAGCCGGCGAAATTTGCATTTCTCGGAATATCCGCGAGCGACGTTTAATTATGCGCCGCGCTATTCATAATCAGTTTGCGTTTTGCCGTATTCGCTGAGTCGACGGGGGCGAGGTGTTATTTACGGAAAAGTTACGGCTGCTTGCTGGAGTTATCGAGTTTGGGAATAAAATTCGAGGCCGGCGCGAGCTTTTGAACCCGGGGGGTTCTGTAAGTTTTGAGGATGAATGAGGTTTTATTAGGTGCGGGACGAAGTTTAACTATGGTTGTGAATGGTTAGTCGTTGCGTTTACGAAACGATATTTATTTAACGAAATTGAAAGGTCTATACTTTCCGCGTTGAATTAAAACTCAAAACTATACCCACCAAATTCATTAATAAAACAAATTTCGCTCTCATCGCGCCGGATAAATCACCCTCGAAAACGCAATTTTTACCCGACGAGCCAATTCATCAAAAAAGTTGCGGCACTCCGGGCCGCTCTCGCTTTAAATTATCCATTAACCGTAAGTTCCATTATAGAGCGGAGAACTGCTAAAACAGCTTTATATTAATGACTTCCGCGTGCAAGCTGCATGCGCGCAGCCGCCGCCTCCTCCACGCGCTGGATAAACTTACGAAAGCGAGCTTTCTTCTTCCTTTTTATGCCCTCGCTTGCGCCGAGTGCAGCGGAAGGGCGCGCCGTTTTGTAGGCTAAAAAATGCGAAACCATTTCTTTAGGTTTTCGGGCTCGCGCGCTTTTAGCGGCCCTTTTTCGCTCGGTTGGTGTAATTAATTTTCCGGAGTGAGCGATCTCTGTGAATTAGGTGGGGGGAAGGTTCGAGGCCTTGCATGAGTGATTTTTGCTCGTTAAGATTATTTATGCAGGAAAGGTGAGGTGGGTGGTGGATTGATTGGTTGAACGGGTTTTTGTGGTGTGGTGGAGAGGTTAATATTGATGGATGGTGAATTTAAGGATTCTTATCTTTTGCTGCAGCTGTCGTGCGAATCCAATACTTTTTTGTCTAAAGCTTAATAAAATTTCTTGATAAAAGGACTCTCTTCCAGGTTATCCCCACCCACTCACGATTCTCATTAAAACTTACCTAAAAAAAACCATCCCAACCCTTTGAACAATCCCTAATTAAATCTCCTACATCTCCACATCCTCTCCGATCCATCTTTCCCTTACACGCATCCAACACCCACGCCTCGGCTCACAAAACGACAACAAAACACACAGGACAAACTGCGCACATCCAACCAGACTCACAATAGAGCTCGACGCACGCGGGGGGTCCCAGCTCTCTTTCCGTTCGCAGCCATAGCCATCCAGCTCGTCCCCGATTGCTCGGTATAATTTCTGGTCCTTTCTTAAGAGCGGGGGCGCGATAGCTCGGAAAACGAAATGGAATTTCGCCTCTCTTTTCTCTTTGTCGAGGGCCGCGCGCCGGCTGGAGGAGACGTTTTCGTGACCCGTTAAATTGCATCCCATTACGGGCCACCGGAGTTGGGTGGGGATATATATAGGTGAGTTCGCTTTGCGAGAGCGGAGTTTTGGTTTTTTTCTTTGCGAGGTGTGGTAAGGTTTGGGATGGTTGCGTGGATTGGATTTTGGGAGGTGAGAGGAGTCTTGGTTTGGTGGTTTGACTTTTATTTAAGAGAAGGTTTGGGTTGGGATTTTTGTTAATAGAGGAGGAATGGTGGAAATAAGTTTGGTGAATCTTACGTTAACTTGGTTGAGGAGAGTTGTGTATGATAATCGTTTTGATGGTTACAATTTATGGAATTTTGCCCGTAAGAGTCATTTATTGAGAGATATTATGATTAATTATAGTGAAATTTCTTTTCAACACAGTGTTAGCTCCTAAAGAAAGGACTTCAGTTATATTACAATTACTATGCATGGTATTGGAGATTATAGAGATTAGATGGGAAAAATTATTCATATTTTGAAGAATATTTTTTAATTGTATTCTGTAATATATTATCACTAATTGTATTTATAATTGCATTACTCAATATAATAAATACATATATTTTTTGTTTCTAATACAGTATTCTGATAAAAGTTTAAGTAACTTGCACAAAATGTTTCACTCTTAATAAGCTTATTTTGCCCGAGTATAATTCATAAACTACCAAGAAACGAAAACCAGAAGGTGCACGTAAGGGTAGCGCTACATTAAAAGGGTCAAATTCATTTTCGTATAATCCCTTAAAATTAAAACAATTGATAAGAAAAAAAAACTATTGTATGTTAAAATAACATGTATGTTACCTTTTTAGGGGGACAATTTTCATTCCAGCCCATGCGATTGAATGTAACGTCCAAAAAATATTCTTTTAATTTATTCGTTTTACAAATATCAATATCAAACGAAATTCCAGTAGGGATGTTGTAAAGACCAAAACCGCGGCCAAAGACTTTCACTTTTATCTATATTTATAAAGAATATAAAGTACAATTTTTTTATTTTATAAAGTAGAATTAAATAATTATTGAGTATACTAACAAAAAGTTCTTCTGGTAAATTTTCGATGATATTTAATCTTATGAATATAGTTTCGTTCACATTTGAATTTAATGGATACTTTATTGAAACTTCCACAGTATCATCAAAATAAGTTTCGTTGAAGTATTCAACAAATACGTCTTCAAGTTTAAGATTTTGATATTCTTCCTAATTAGATCTCAAAAAATAACGTATTCCAAATAAAGTTTAATCGGATAAAAATTAATACTTACATTGCATTTGACACTTTTTATCACTAGGTACAAAATTAATGAGCTTTTAACACAATTATAGAAATTCATTTCTAAACCAATTGTTTAGTAAAATATTTCTTGATAACTGTGTGTATTATATACTAACCGATTTTTCACGAGAATGATAAATAATAATAATCTGAAATATTATTCAATTTAAATTTATATAATTCGTTTTGACCATTATCATATTTTAAGTATGAAAACACATTTACTTGAATATTGAACTATTTTAATAAAAACATTCTCAGAAAACTAATTCAAAAATATCATGTGAATGTTCAAACTGATTCACAGCATCTGACCTATTTGTTTTTACCACAGACAAACAGTAGATAATGTAATTTTTATGCAGTTTTCAGTGCTTTTTGTTCTCAAGTAATAAGTTGATCTCACAACAAGATAGCATTACCTTATATTTGTTTTATAATTTATCTATTATTTAACATAGATGAGTCAATTACACTTTAATTAGTAATGCTTTTGTATCATTTAACCGTAAAAGAAAACGAGGTATCTCAACTATATGTAATCTACCCTCAATGTTATTTCTAAAAGTACCATAAGGAGCGCATAACTGTGGAAAAAGAGAAATAGTAGGCAGCTTCTCATTCTAGTGCATTATTTTAGTTATTAGGTCTATCTTTGAACAATGACTACCCAATCAAAGATTAATTATAAAAATTTCTTTTACAAAACATAACATTGAAGTTAGCAGAAGATTCTTAAAAAAGCAGTTCTCTTACAGTAAATTTAACTTAGACTTTTATTAGAGCTGTAATAAAGTAACTGTAAGGGTCTGCCAATGAATTTGGTATATCTCTAACATTTGGATTAGCCCATTAATAAAGATAATGATTAACACCCATTATCATGAACGTATTTGACTTGAAAGAAACATGGAATACGTTTTAGACGTAAAGTGATAACGTTATCAATAAATAAAACAACTGCACGGCCCTAAAATCGATAGAAAAATATAGAGCTGCAATTTTTAAAAATTTTGTTTTTCTGTCTACTACTCCAAGATATTGAAAACACTCACAAAAGTCATGGAGGAATATATAGTCCAATAAAAGTATGAGTTCCTAACTTTATCGGAAACTCAAGAAGTTTTGACTACTCGCATTACAGAACAGAATACAAGTGCAAAATGTACAGAAATATCAAAACCATTATTTCCAACCAAAAACAGTATGTGAATTTGAAATGGTTTAAAAGACCAGAAAAAAGAGGATAAAAATAATTTTAAAAATTTTTAAATATGTGTATGTTTTATTTATTTAAAAATATTAATTCTTCAGAAACTTACAAACAGTTAAACAAAGCGTAAAAAATAATGAAAAAATGTCTTGTTTTACATCATTTTTATGAATATTGTGACAAGCTTTTCGAAAAAAATAATTCAAATTTCATCACTAAGAAAGATTCCTACTTTAGAAAAAAGAGAACATTTGAAAGAATAATACTGGTTTTGATTTTATGGTGTACCTGTATGTATGGTTTATCAAAAAACAGAAATTAGATTTGTAAAGTTTAATATTTTTAAAGGATCTTGTTATTTAATGAAATATTTTATCTAAAAATTAAGTACACTCTAAACCTAAAAGAGTAAAAATCGACGCAAAAATGTAGAAATATAGTAGTTTACTCTTTTGTAAAAGAGT
>UELX01001797.1:0-38430 GCA_900480035.1 Eupelmus urozonus
CGCCCTAGTGTCGAACCGTATTTTATGCCGCGAGAGCCGAAAAATTATGATCGAAGGAGTGATTTTGAGGTTAGAGTAGTATAAAAATATTTCTCGAAGTTTTGTTTGAATATAGATTTACATGATTTATGAATTATTTTATACTTAATTAACCGTTTAATTAAAGTCTATCTAAATGTTTTAAAAAATCTTTGCGAGAAATCAACTTCAGCAGTTTCAGTCTTTATATTCGCCAAATTTCAGCATTCTGCTGACAGCCATAACCCTTTAAACTCGAAATATCTCCCCTATTTCTATTATATACAAGCTTCTTGCAAGGGGGGAGAAAACTTGAACTCGAAACTGCTGCTGTTTCATTTTTAATAAAAATAAAGCAGGAAAGCGCGCGAGAAACAGGCGCGAGATAAAAGCGCGAGAAAGAGCCTCTCTCGACCGCTGAAAGTCGTCGTCGTCGTCCTGAGATTTTTGCTGTAGATCGGCGCGGACGAAAAATGAAGGCATTTCCGCCGGCCTTTTCTGCATCTCGAAAATCCACCTTTACGACATTTATTTCCCCGGGACGCCTCGGCCTTTTCACGTCCCTTCGCCTTTTCTTCCTCTTCTTCTTCGAATAACTCGCACGCTCAGCTCCTGCTGCAGCAGCGGCGCAGCAGCCGCGGCGAAACTCATTTTTCTTTAATCCGATTCCCGCCGCGCGAAAACACAGTTTGCCCGGCGCGCTCTTATTGATTCGGCAATTGGCATTATTGAAGCCGGGAAGAGTCCGATAGAGAAAGTGCCAATATAAGGAGTCGACTTGTTGAGAGCTTTTTTATCGGGGGCTTAATTATCGTCTGCTGCTGCTGCTGCAGGAGCTGAGATTCTGATATCTTGAGGGGGGAAGGGACGGGAAATAATGGTTTGACGGCTTTATTATTACCGAGTTTCAGCGGAAGTGTACTGGAAGAAATATATTCAATATTGAATTTAAGTTGTCTCAACTTTATTATTCTAATATCAAATAAAGTAGGAAATAAGCAGTCGCAAACGTACTCGAAAAATTCCAGATTTCCCCTTATCTTTTTATTAACAACCCAAAAACTATGAGCCCGTCAGGAACTGTAACTCTCCTAAATTAACAGGCAGACAAGCAGCGCTTCCGGCCAGAGCACTTCGCAAACTAGTAAGCGCGACAACTCGCAAATCAACGCGGGCGCGGAATTACATTGCAAACACGCCGGGCAACAAACTCGCGTCTCGTCGGTCAGCTTTCCCCCCCCCCCTCTCTCTCTCTCACTCTCTTGCCATTCCAAAAGTCAAGCCGCTCGTGCGCGCGCTCGGCCGAACGGAAAAGCCAAACATCTCTGGCTGACATATCTCGCGGCAAGCCGACGATATCCACGAGGCGGCGGTGCAGCTGACGGCCTGCGCGCGTCCGAAATAGCTAATTCGAAATCGTCGCTCTGCCAAAATTCCTGAGCCAAGTCTCTAGCGGCTCGATCAATCCGCAAACATTTGCGGCTGCGCGCGAATCCGCGCGCTAATTTGTCAAAGCAATTGCCGCAGTTGGCTAAGCGTAATTTTCCCGCGCGCTGGCTGCTAGAGCTCGGGTTTATATAATAGCTCCGCGGGTGCGTCGAGTTCTCGGGGCGCGCTGAATTCGCGGCTGCAAGAAGCAAGCGAGCTTCAAGTTTAAGCCGCTAGAGAAAGTTTGCGGTTGGCAATTTTGCTAATAGCAGCTGGGGCGAAGCTTCACTGGCCTTTTGAGGAGCTTCGACTTCGGTCGATCGACTCGCTGAACGTGGCCAAGGCCGTATGTGAGGCTGCTTTGGTTTAGTGTTTTCTGGGCGTGGGTGTGATGCTAATTGTTTTTCAATTGTCGTTGCTCATTCGGTTGTAAAGTTTTCATTAGTCTTGAAGGTTTGAGAGCTTCGCTCATGTGTAATTAGTAAAAGAAATAAGTACTTTTTTCAGTTACTCTAATTAACATATATTAGTTATTTATAAATTCTGAATGAATTCAATGAGAATGAATATAATATGAAATTTAAAATAACAAAAATAAGAGCTCTGAAAGGGTAAATTAAAGACTTGCAAATGGTGTTACAGGTAAAAGATTTTTCAGACTCTCAATATTTAAAGAACCATAAAGCTATAGTATCGCTGCGTGGCCTATGATTAACACTTATTCTCTATAGACAATCCACAATATAAAATACTTTTTTTATGAATTTTTTAACGGAATCATATTCCTCAAATATCTATGGATACTATCGAAGAATTAAAGTTGATTCCTGAACAAGTTTTTGGAAAAAAATTGTTTATAGATGTTGTTTCTAAAAAAATGTATTTTTTTATTGTGTATAAAGGACGACAAATTTTCAATTTATATAAATAAAACATTCTAAAGGTGTTGGAATTCTATAGGCATTCGGAATTTTATGTTCCATCAAAAACAAAACTGTTTTAGTATTCAATTCGATATTTATACTATTCATTTCTTTTTCATTTTATTTTATATATTTCAACGTAAATAAAACTACATGAAGTTGTTTTTTCATTACATTTGAAAATTCAAATATATCTAAAAAGTAAAAATTCAATTTACGACTTTTTTTCACTATTATACCGCAGCTATCCAATATGGAAGAAAAATTTTATTACTTTAGTACAGTGAAATTTATGTACTTTTCTAATATTTCTAAAAATTGAATTTAACTCTCTCACTCTCTTTCTCTCATATTAAAAGAAAATACAGCGAATATGAGATAAAATAATTATTTTATAAAGCTTAAAACATTGACACGATTATTTATCATTTTCATAACAGCTACAATAAAAATCAACAAAAATTTCGTGCTATTCATTATTCCAGTCTCGCATCTGAATGTAATTTTTCTCACCTACACGCCAACCCTACCGCAAGCAAGCCGAAATTCTAATTGCAGAAACCATCCCCCCCACCTCGCACCGTAAATCCAATCCAACATTTCGGAACATCGCTCATTCGCTAATCTCGTTAGCCCGACGAAGAACTAACCATTTTAATCACGTCCGACCAATAAATCCCTAATCCGCCTAAATACTAGAAACGATGCCGGCGCGCACTAACGAGCGGCGCCCTTCCCTCCCCCCCTCGTCTCGCTAAACGCTCGCCCCCCTCGTTATCGTCACGACAGCTGTTTATTCGAATTAACGCGGGGCCGCCTCTTTTAATCGCCTTTTCAGCTCTCCATCTTTCCTCGAGCGAGCAGCTCTCACAATACGTCGGCGAAGTTGGCCCCAAAGCGAAGTGCATGTAGCTGCGGGGGCGGCAGGGTCACTTGATAAAGTTGCTGGCGTGGGTGGAGCTGACGCTTGGCTGGATTCGCGCGCGTGCTTTGTTACACGTGTAGGTACGCGGCGATCGTGAGGAGATAGGAGCGGCTGAGGTGAGCGAATTGTGGGGCTACCTTTTGGCATTGTTGGAGGGTGAGATAGGAGAGGAAAGTTGGCCGTTGAGACTTGGGAATGGCTGGAGCGTTGCCGGTGCGTTTTTTATGGCTCGGTTGCTTTTTTTTAAATTGATCGCTGGTAAAATTGAACGGGCGGTTGGTGTAAATGGAATTTTCCGATAAACAGTTTTTTGGGCGCCTATAAAACGCGAGCGCCGCGAGTAAACGGTCTTTCGAAATGCAATTTTATCATCTTTTTATGAAGCAGTTCGCGAGTTAGTACAAAGTAATTTTCGATAATGCTTTTTGCAGTGCGGCCCGGGAATCGACGGGAATAACGACGCAAAAACTTTATGAGTCACGAACGATCGGTGCCACATCGAGCGTTCAATTAAAATATATGCAGCAGCGAACGAATTTTTTGCGCGCCCGACAAAAAACCAGTAATCAAGCACAATGGCTCTGAAAAATCAGCCCGGAAACTAAATGATCCACGTCATACCGGCTAAAGAGAATTAAATCAGCGTCTCCTCTGTCGAATTAAAGAAACCGCGTCTTTTTTTAACGCGCTCTCCTGGTGACGCGCTCAACATGACTCGCCGTTCCTCACTGACTAATCTAATTATTTACTCCTGCGTCGTCTCCCATTAGGCTGACCCTCTTTTATATTTTTTTCGTAAAGAAAAGGCGCCAAGGTCGAGAGCAGAGACGGCATCGCGCGATTTAAATAAGTAGACTCGCGAGTTTCCTGCGCCGCTCGCGCGAACGTACCATTCACCTCGAGCCAAGGTCGCCGCGGTCTTTTCGTTCTTACATACCTGTAGGATTGCTTTTCTCCTTTTTCGATCAATTGCCGATCTAATGATCGGCTCTGTGCGAACGTCCGATCGCCTTTAGGCGATAATCGTTTTCTCGGAGTACGTCAGGTATGCAGGAAGTTTTTGAGAATTTCGGCCTTACGGCGTCCTTTTTTTCATGAGTCATTACGAGCTACAAGGACTAAAATCTGTGAGTTCCAATTTTAAATCGCTGCTATTATTCGGTATGTTTTGGTCAGTACCAGCAATACTTTTAGCAGAATTAACGTTTATACAATTTAACGATTGAGTTATTCGAAATAATATTTTAAAACTTTATTTTATTTATCCTTTTAAAATTCTTTATCAAGAAATCAAACATCAAAATTGGCACTCGATTTCATTAGCTCTTATTTAATAAATTAATAATTCAAACGCACAAAGCATTGGACGGCAATATTTGCGGAAATATGATTCAATTAAGCGCTGATTCGATCGGCGCGCCGCGAGTGAAGTATCAGGAAACAAAACTTTTATTCCCCCATTTAATTTCCATTAGGCGAAAATCGAATCATCGCTGGAAATTCTCGGCCGAAAAAAAAAAGCGCGCGGCAACAACAAGCCAAATAAACTTTTGCCTCGATAAATCTCGATTTAGCGCTCTCTTGGTAACAGAGACTCGCGCGCGTCGAAGCCCACCCTACTGCGCTCTAAATTACTTCTCCCGGCTTTCTATTTCCCCGTCTCTTTTTATAAATTATAAGGCTTGTAGCGCGGATTAAAAAGCACTCGTGAAATTTATGACCTTTCCAATTTAATGACAACCGCCCGCGCGTTTTCGACCTCTCGATATGTTTTTCCCGCGCAAGCGCGAGCTTATTTTCTCCCGGGTGCACGTGCACTCGATACGTATATATATGTTGGCGATGCGGCGTACGTTAAAGCTTACTTACCTTACTCAGCCGTTAAGATCCAGCGTATACAGATTTAAAAAAGACGCGCGTGCATTCACATATACTAAAATATACGCACATTTTAATAAATTTAAACGCACCAATACTAGTTGTTACTTACGTACCAGACGCTTTAGAAAAACACACCCATAATTTTTCCTCTCACAATACCCACGGACACTTGCTGTACACAGCGCGAGAATACATCTAGTGATTTTACGGCGCTCTTTTTGCCCACCCCTCCCTCGCCCAGTCCTTTTTTACCGGAGCAAAAAAAGCTCCAGCAAGCAACGGGGGGCAGCTGCGGGGCAGTATTCTGACAAATTGAGAGCGCGTTCGGAAGTCCGGTTTTTCAGCGCGGCCGTCGTATAAACCTTCCTTAACCCCGAGAACAGCGCCGAGAAGGAGAATCGAACTGCGCGTTGATATCGGGCTTAACTTTCGATGCAAAGGCAGAGAAGGAGAAAGAGAGCGAGGGTAAGAAAAAAAGGTTCGATCTTTTCCCCGGAGTTTCGTGGGGGCCGACGAACTTTGCTTTGAACTTTATTCGCACTTGGGCCGCGCTTTTATTACTTGGAAAACATTTAATTAATCAGCCCCCGGGCCCCGAGGAACCCTCGTTACGGGCCAATGATACGGCTCTGCGGGCGCTTTTCAGCCGCGGGAAAAATAAGTGCCCTCGCCGCCCGATAGTGGACTTGCTCGGGGATTCTGTTATTGCGGGCTTCATAGTGCACTTCTTTTTTATTTCCAGGGGTGAATTGAATTTCATGCGCTGCGTCATTGTAATGGGTTTCAAAGGAATGTTCGACGGATGTTTTCGGATTGCTATTTGTTGAATGCTTTGTATAATGCAAAGAAAAATATTTGTTTAATCTGCACGTAATTTTGTTAACAACAAATTTATTTATCCTGAATGAAGCATAATATTGGTGAGGTGAATTTAAAGCGTTTAAATTTTAGGTAAATAAAGTAATGATCCGAATTCCTAAATGCAATATACTATTTTGCTTCTAGAGCCATTATTATATTTTTATTTACTTAGAAAGACAGTTTTTATCCTCCCAGTGCCATTAATTTGAGAGTAAAGAGCGGTACATCGCACATAACGGCTCAGTGATTTAATAACTCGGAAGAAAAATGAAAATACAAACATCAAATTCAGCTTTAAAAGCCATCCCCTTAGCCAGGCTCTCCCTCTCCAAATCAATAACGAGCCTTTAGCTCGCTCGCAAAGCCCTCGAAGAATACAGCGAATTTCGTTTTATCAGGTGTCGGCTCTCTCTCTCTCTCTCTCTCTCGCCTCTATAAAGCGCGAAAAATTCCAATCGCCCTCGGCGACGGCGCAATATGGGCCGAAGAAAGCTGCGCGCGAGCGAATCGGGCGCAGAAAAGACGGCCATTACACGCCCGTAGCTTTCTTTAATAAGATTTCCGCGCGTGTGTCGCCGGCGCCGTCCTCTCCTCGTAAAAGCGAAAATAATATCGCCCCTCGCTTTCATCATTTCACCGGGCTTTTATTTCTCTCTAAACCGACTAGCTCTCAGCCGCACACGCAGCCGCGGCAAAAAGCGAATATTAATTAAGCGAACGGCGCATAATCAGCGCAAAACAACGCGTGTATCGCTCGGTAAATTTAGCCTCCCCCAGCGCGCAGATAAGGCAATAAATTCAGCGGGCGTCATAAGACGGCTCACGGCGTACACGCGCCCGTCAGCGGCTTTTTGTGCGCGCTACCTACCGGGATTCCGTGCATTATGATATAGCCGCCCCCGGCGCTAATACACCCCCGCCTCCCTGCGCGCACACAGCAACAAATCAAACACAACGTATCGCCCTCCCTGGGGTGTGCGTGCGCGTTTACGAACACGTTCATATATATATATATTTATATATGTTTGCGCGCTTGTCTAATACGCAGCTGGCTATGATACTCGTATACGCGTTACGCCGCTGGCTTACCAGCGCGTCATACGTATGCATAAGGCGTGCCGCATTTATGACCGAACGCGCGCGATTGTGTGTACGTGCGCACGCTTACGCAGAGGGTTACAGGTGTATATATAGGTGTAAAAGCTCGTGTGTAGCGCGTAGGGCGCAGGAAACAAGCCTGGCCGCGCGCTGCGGGTATAATGCGCGCCGGCCGCCGCACGGCAGAATGTGACGCGAGCGCGCGTAAGCATAAATCATGAAAGAAGGAGAGCGAGCGCCAGTTTCGGGCTGTATAGTCGCGCCTGCTGCCGCCGCTGCTGCTGCTGTGGTCTGTACGGGAAAGATAACGGTTATAGCGATGCGAGCCCTGGACCAAAGAGCGGCTCTGTACTGAAAAGGATGTGTGACGTGGGAGAGCAAAACTTAACGGGGAGAGGCTTGGAAGGGGAGATTTATTTACGAGAGGAGTTTCAGTTACAGATCGTGCGTCTGCGACTTTTAGATCTGAGCTGTTTCTTTAAGAGTGCGTCGTTCAGCGACTATGACGTCGATGGCTGACTAATAAAGCTGGCGTGTGCTTATGTATACCCGCTGATTTTTTCTCTCTTACGTTGTTTATCCATTTTTTTCTTTTCATCCGGTTTAGCGTACGCACCGTGCGTAGGCAGTTTAGAAGCGCGCATGTAAAAGAGGATTTTTTGAAATAAAATACGCGCACGTGCGCAGGTCCTTTTTTCGACAACGAGAAAGCTTGCTTTTTATTGCCGCGCTGTTTCGCGGGAGAGAGCAAGAATTAAAGATAAGCTGGAAAGGCGGGGGTGGAGATAGGGCTTTTTAATTGTTTTTCGGGGGCTCGGAGCGATTATGATTTCGGTTAAGCCTTGACGCCGGGAAATTGTGACGTATAAATTTTAGGCGCTGGTACTTTAGGAGAGCGGGGTTTTAAAAGTTTTTACGAGTTGGGGATTGTTTATGGGCTACTTTACATGCTCCTCACCGCGGACTCGACACCTACCAATCAAACTTACTTTCTGACGACGTTAATAAAGTATTAGCGGAGTATTGCTTTGGTATATTGCGACGAAAATAGTTTTTATAACGAGATAAACTTTATCTTGTTACCATGAATATAGTTTTAGCGAAAGTGGCGCGCTGCATAAGAGCGAAATATGCGTGGCGTCGCTGTAAAAACATCCTGAGCCGTAAAAATAAAAACTTCTCAAAATATCCTACAGTAAGTGCGAAAGTTCGAAATTTGGTTCTCGCGGACGGAGTGATTAGTCAAGTATCGTTAACTTTTATTTTAAGACTCTCCCCGTCATAATTTATGCTCGTATACTTCTGATGGCAAAATTTTCAGTTTCCCCGAGAGTTTTCGAAAAAATATGCATACTCGCCGTAATTTTATAATTTTTTCAAAACCCTCGGCTGAATAATTATCCCCCGGGTTTAAGGGCCAGTCTCGTTTAATTTTTAACTCCAGAAATAAAATGCCGGCTGGGGAGGTGACTCTAAAATTTAAAGAAATTTACTCGGCGAAATTTTCTTTATTTTTTACGCTGATGAGAACAGTCTTATAAGCCATCAAAAGTTTGAACGAGAGAGCCGCTTAAAGTATAAGCCTGAGAACGCCTCGAAAATAAATGCCTGGAACATTAAGCAAGTTATTGATGCGTTTAAAATTTTAATGGTCTTTGTGAATTCCCAAAAGAACCTCCGGCCTCGTTAATTTGCTCGAAAATGTGTATTGAAAGTGGCTGGCTTGATCGCGAGGCCGCTATCTTAATTTCACAAGTCGGCGGATAAAAAATACCGTTATGAAAATTATACGGACTCGCTAAACTTTGACGATGAATTTACGCTTTCTATAACAGTGCGAATTTCCCGACTTAATTCAGTAGGTGAATATTCTCCAAGAGATGTTGCATAAATTTCCCTACCGCAAGAATTTCGCCGTCAACTTTCCTCCCCCGGAAAACTGCATGCATAAAAATGACGATCCGTTAATCCCAGCTATATTTATCAGAGTGATAAATAAGAGTCCGAATCGCAGAAACATCCGCATTCCTGAAATAATAGCAATCTCAGCAGATCGTCCGGCCATAAAGAGAAGCAAGCCCAACAAAAGGCCTGAACTGGCAACAATCGAGGCCGGAAAAACCGATCGCTCCCGGGGCCTATACAAAAGCGCCATTCCGCTCAACAAAATCTCCATCCCGCGGCAATTATCCGCTGGCGCGTAATCCCGCGCCGCTCCCCGCTCTTATCTGGCCGACAAAACCCCGGGCCTTTAGCCGTGAAAAGTGCGGGGGTGGAGCAAAGGTCGCTGCAACAATAGCCGCGCATCTTCTCGCCTTTTCAGGCTTCTTTATTGTCGTCGTGTAGAGGAGTGGGGGGCGAAAGTTTATCCGAGCTACGGTCGACTTATATACACCTGAGCGCGAAAGTTCGACCTTGTTTGCGCCCTCCCGGCGAGAGCGAGATTCGCTCCTTTTTTCGCCGCCAGCTCGCTCATTGACTTTTCTACTTCTCCTTTCGTTCGTGCCGTGTACCTGTGAGCGTGGGTGTGTGGGGGGAGGTGTATATAGCTACGGTCCGACGAGTTGGCGCCGCGTATATACGTCGCCTCCGGTAATGAGAAAAAGGGAAATGAACCTTTGAAAGGAGATGGAGAATAATGGGTAAAAAAGGGTCGCCTCTCTCTCTCTCTCTCTCTAGTTCTCTCTTTGCTTTTTTCCTCTTATTTTTCATTTTCTTTTTGCTCTCATCGACTGCGCACGCACATATATCGTCGATTTTTTGTTCCCCCGCTTTATCTTTCTCGTTCGTACTCCCCCAGCCCACTCCTCTTTTTTACCATTCACTTAGATTTTCTTTTTCAGTCCATAAACTTGGCCGCGCGCTGCTCGTATTAGGTCACTTTCCTCCGCCCTAAGAGGGCAAGTGGCGAAATTTATCGTGCGAGCGCCAAGAAAGCGAGATGAAAAAAGTTTTGGCGCGCCAGAGAAAGAAGGAACCGCGAAAAACAGGCCGAATGACTCGACGAAGCGTGTTTGGGGCTGAGGCGATCGGCTGGGAATAAAGCTCGGCTCCTCGGAGAGAAGATATTTATGGCAAACGAGCCTTCGCTCACCAGGTGGCTGTATTTTTTGAGGGAGCGAGCTTGATTGGAACACGGAAGCGCCCCGGCCGCTCGCTCACTGACTCAGCTCTTCGATTTTTGACGCAGAGGCAGCGGATCGAGGCTTTTTTTTTTTAGGTGAGAGTAGATTCAAGCTGTTAGTTTTGAAAAAATGTTTCGATTGGATTGGAATCGTTCTGATTTGAGTTGAGGGCTTTTGTGATGTATGGAAAACTCTAAATTTAAAAACGATATTGACTTTTTTACAACAAGAAAAAGTAGTTTCAATGCAGCTTTTGTGAATTGTTAAACTTCCAATTAAGTGGAAAAAGCACGTTTTCCTATAGGCGACGATGGCTTTTGAATATTTCAGTGGCTGCTTTGTTTCTCCCCGTCAAGTTACGAAGATCGAAAACCTTTTTTTTTTAATATTCATACTTTTTTTTATGCAGATATTCTAATTATAACGGTTCGACTGTCACAGTAAATTAGTCCGTAAGCATCGTGCCTCGACATATTAAACATTCAATTTTTACTCCACAATAGAAACTAAAAAGTTGCTAATCGCACACTTAAATAAATTTGCTTCTTTTAAGAAAAATAGCGTCTCATGACAGTTTGAAAACAACTTTGAAAGTTAAAGCAGTACTTCTCGGCAAAGTCGCAACAAACGATCCATTCGTTAAACTTTTAAGTCTCGCAATCCGTTTCAACAACTGCGCGAAAACATTTACAGTGCTCGCAAATTCCTGGGGCGTCGAAGTTACATATATCCGCGAGTTGCGATTTTCGAAAAAGCTGACGTAAGAAGGGACAGCGCCGTTTGTTTTCTATCTAAACTTCCCTGCCTATACCTGTATATGTGCTCGCGGAGTTCGGCTAGAAGAAGAAGAAATAAAAGTTATCCAGGTTACAGGAGGCAAGATAGGTCCGGCTTCGTATTATGTGAAAAAGATTGAGAGAGCCGAGCGTCTAGCCTGACATCACCTTTATCTACTGTGACCCCCTTGTTAAAAACTAACCTTCTCCGGCAGCGACTGTCGAGCATCAGTGTTTTGTCGTGTTTTTTTTCTTTTTCTTCAAAAATGGCTTCTTCAAATTTTTGGAAAGGATAAAAATAACAAGATTTTAAATAAACTTGGGAAAATACGGGTTTTATAAACTTACAGTTGACTTCATGAAAGATGTTGCTCTTACTCCTAAATTACTTATTAAGATTAAACTAAAAGCATAGTTTTTGATATTTACATTAGAATGTCATTAATTGTAATACAAATATACATGAAATTTTTAATATTTGCATAAAAATGTTTATGTAAATTTCTATTTCATTTAATGCAATGTCTATTAGTTTAAAAATGTACTTATCGAAAAATTACTTAACTCAACTCGAATCACTAATGTTTTAAAAGCTTTTTAAATCGTCAAGTGGATAAAGTACTTCTTTTAAACATATTTAACCAATAAGAATAAATAATTATGTATTTCGTATAAATTTGTGTAAATGGCTGCGGTATATATAGCTTACATGTTCTTACCGTGGCATGTCTCCTAAGAGAACGTTAATAATAATTATGCTGGGTTTCAGATTACATTCAATAGAGAAGCAAGTCATTAGCGTGGATAGTAATTGTAATACCATTTGTAGTTATTCCAGAAAACATTGAGTTTTATTACACACTAGTAGATGAAAAACATCAATCATTAACTTTCAAAACCATTTTTTTAACAAATCGAAAAATCAGTAGTCATTAGCATGGCGGCACCAAAACTACGATTTTCCAGAAAAAAACTTTTTGAAAACATTTTAAACAATATAAATTGTGATAGATTGAAATGTGATAATTAATTTACAGTTTTCGATCTTACATCAATAAATGATTATTTTGGGTCAACGAACTTTAAAAATATCATAATTTTAACAAATTTTAATATTTTGTTACAATAAAATTTTTTGTTATTGAAAAGTTATTTAATTGCTTAAATGAAATGTTTTTATTACGAATAATTGTTTACACAAAAGCTTTTTTATATTATATAACGTGTGCATTTCATTTAGTATAAATTGTTACTAATTGATACAGGAACTCCAATCTGTTCAACTATAATTAATTCAATTAAACTTATAAAATTTAAACACTTCGCTTAACACACACAAACCAATCTCCATCCAATCGAGTACATTCAATCAGCCCTCGAAAATCGACAAAATTTCACAAAATCGCGAATCCTTCATTTCATCTCTAATTCAAAACGCGCCGCCTCCTCCTCGTCCGATTTCCAATCCCTACAAATCTACTGGCCGACTTTCCGATATTACCCGCACTTCCCCGCGCGATCCACACGCCCGGCGCACTCGCAATTCAAGCTCCGATTGTTTCGACCGATGGAAAAGGCGCGCCCGACGATTTAAGCCATTTAAATATAGCGTCGCGCTTTTTTCCCAACCGCACCAGAAACGGATTTCCGTATCGGGAAAGCGTTTCTCTCCCCCCGCCCCCGCTCTCCAATGCGCTTATCATAAAATGCAACGCCCCCTCTATCTCCGCGCGCTCGCGGGAGGACCGATCGATTTACATTTCACTCGAGTCCGAGGAAATTTTCGCCTCCTCTCTCTAGTTTCATTGTTATCGGGCGCCTCTCCGCGGTTTTCTATATCTTCCTCTCTGCCGTGAATATAGCTTTATTATTGGACTTTGTCCGGGCTTTTCGATCGGCGCGTTTGATTGTATATAGAGCTCCATGATTGGCTCCGCGGGATATTGTTTAAATATTTTACGCTGAGCCGGCGATGCGAAAGTGAGAATTCAATTTTCGCAGGCGCCGAAAAAATCGAGATGGGAAAGCCTCGACGCGCGCTGCGCTTTTCGTTGTTTTTTCCCTCTGACGGCCTCGGCGCGTTTGAAAAATTAATTAAAATTCTGTTTATCTTTCACGCTGGATTGGAGCTTAATAATTGCTTTTTATTCTCCGAAAATATGATTTTTTTCACTGATATAGTGACTATTGATTGGTGCCTTTTCATGATATCCACGAACAAAAAATGCAACCAAAAGAAATTTAATATCTGTTAATATAATATTTTCTAACTTATAAGCATTCATTCAACCATTAATAAACTCATTCCTTTCATAGCAATAAACATTCGAAACAAGCCTAAAATTAAAACCGAAAGCATCACGAAGCCTCCCAGCCGCAGCACTTAAATTCTTCCCCAGGAACTTGCGCCCAAGAAAAGCCAGAGCCGACGTCTTATCATCCTTTCCTCCCTTCGAAATAAAGCGAGAAAGCCATCGGCACACAGCGCGTGGAAATATAAAATTCCTCGCGCGGCTGCGCCGAATACCTCTTTCCGGCTCTAAATTGTTCGCTCGCTCGGTCGGGCGTGTCAGCCGAGCGCCGAGCAAACAGACACGCACTCGATACTCGAACTTTCTTGGCAAGACGGATGCCTATATGTGCGCGCGTGTATATACGCATCCGCGAGCGAAAAATGTCAGAGCTTCCTGTCTAACGGCTGTCGAGCTAATGGCTGGGAAGAGGCTGCAGAAGTTCACGTGGCTGGATGATGGACGGCTGTGGGGGATTCGCTTTTATTGGGAGGATATTTTTGATGCCGATGGATGATTAGGTGGGAGGGGAGCTGATGGAGTAATGTGGGGGGAGGTGGGATTTTATTAGGCTTGAGGTTCTTGATGTTTTTATTTTTTTGGTGATTTGGCTGGGTGCTTGATGGTGAATTAACGACGATGGAACGAGTTATTGCAGTTGCACAAAGTTACACGGAGCATTTACTAAATTGGCAGAATCGATATATTTTCGTTTTAATAATTCATACAAATTGGATATTTTTTATTTCAGACAATGAATCCTTGAAACCACTGCACCATTTGCACTTAGCAAAATCCGAGTAGCATCTCAAGCCAGCTTCACATCAATCACTCTTTGACGTGCAGCGAAAGCTTTATCCTCGCGCAATTCGAGGGTTTCATTAAAATTACAGCCGCGCGCTCTAACGAAAGAAAGCAGAGCCAGCCGAAGAAATCGCGGCCGGGCAGCGTTAAAATTCATAGGATTTAATTCGCAGAAGCGCGATAGTCGCTCGCGAAAATTCCTCCAGCAGCTGCTCAAAGAGATTCAGCGTGTTCCACGCCAGGGATTAAAAGCTAATTAAAACGCAGAGCTTTTTTATATTCGAGTGCACTGCAAATATTATTACACCGGATTCTAGCTCTCTCCCTCTGTCTCTCTTCCGAAATTAGCTCTCGCATTCTCCACGCAATTATCTTTGCACTTAGGGTCGCGGAATGGAGCTTTTAGAGGCGGCGGCGGCGTAGGAGCTTTTACAATGCGGAAAAATTAAATGAACCAATTGACGTGCGCCGCCCGCCCGCGCGCAAGCCTGGGAATTCGTTTCGCTATTCCGTCGAGTCGGAGATGCAGAAGAGGGCTTTTCCGTTTCGACATTTTTAATTACTTTTAATGAAATCTAGCTTGGAAGGAATAGCGCGGGATGGAGGGTCGGCATTGTTTTACGGGCCGGGGAGCAAGCTATTTACGTAAATTGAAATTGTTTTTGTAATTGGCGCTAATTATTTCGAGATTAAGGATAATCGAGAAAAAGCCGAACGTTAATTAGTTTGCCGGCTTGCGATTGAAAACGAAAATAGAATTTGGGTTAATCATAGTTTATTTATATAATAGTAGTTTTAGCGGCCGGCATTTGTATTGCGCTATAAAAGGACTATTATTTAGCATTAATTCAGCTTTCATAATTTTTGCATTATAATTGTGTTAAATTATGATTAAATAGCGATAAAAATCTAATAATAACACAATTACGTGTTGCAAATGGATTGTAGAATGTTTAAGTGAAAACAGCCGAGTACGGCAAGACATGCGTTTTCTAGAATACTAGACCCTCAACACCTTTCCAAACTTCCAAAAATATCTAGACTTTCAATAATTTCATTTTCCAGACATCTAAACAAAACAAATCCCCCAACCACGCTCGCACCCTATAAACCGAATATTCCGCTCTCGCAACAGCAGCGTGCGCAATCTGGCAGCTCCTCCCTCCCAATCCCGGCGCTGGTACAACTCTGCGAGCGCGATTTTCATAAATCCACGGGGCGCAACGTCTCTCTGGGCTGTGCGCCCCCTGAAAAACTTCCCCAACGCCAGGCGAATGTACGTCAGTTCTGGCTTTTTCCCGGGGAAAGCCCGCAGATACTTCTTAGGCCGCGCCGTAAAAATCTCGCTCGTATTCCGCGAAGAAAAAGCGAGGAAATTCCCGAGGGGTGTCCGATCTCGAGGAGGCAAATCCATCGCTGCCTGGGAAAATCGGGTTAGACGAGCGCATCGGAATCGCGGATTTCCGAGGCGCCGTTTTGTGATGAGAGATTTTTGTAGCGCGCGTCTATGTACGGCAAAATATTGAAAGCGGAATATTTCGGGATTACGCTACTTTTTCAAGCTGAGAGGTGCGCTGCGTTCGAGCTGATAAAGAGATAATAGCGTTTGTGTCAAGGTGCGCTCTGCGAAAAAACAATGGCTTTTAATCGAGGCGTATAAATTTCTATTATTGCACCGGGAATTCCTATCGCGCCTTTCGATCGCCAATAAACATAATACTAATTGCCGGGAAGCGAAAGCGATTAATAAAATATGCGACCAGCGCTGGCCGTTATTTTTTCCCTCCTTTTTCCGTAATTAACAATTAAATCGCTCGCACGAATTGCAACGCGAGTATAATCGGCAAACAGACGGCACTGTGAGCTGTTTCGTTAGCAGGTCACGCGAAATGGAACGCCCGGATATTCGGCGCGTCCGACGGGGGGTCCGGACACCGCGGCGATATTGCATCATTCCTCTGTTTCATTAATAAAGCGCGCCTATTAAAATATTTAACGGGAATTAATTCATTTTGCAAGCTTTGAGCTCGAAAAAATTATCAGATATAGAGCTCTCGGCTGCATTCCAGCGGCAGCTCTGGTATTTGTGTCTCGCGCTCGTTGGAAATTTAATTTATCGCCGTATATCGCCGCGAGTACAATGTCTCGAAGAGAGATAGACTTATAAAAATTTTTACCATATTTTTTACAAGCTAATTACTATGTATGGAATACAATGTAAGCCCGTTGCTGCGAGACCTTTCGCATGATAATCTCCGCGTTAATGATCCAACGCGAGTTGCCGCTTGAGTCAGCTGATTTTAAATATCAATGCGATCCGTATCTTTTTCTCGACAATGATTTCATGGCGAATATTGTTGTTCCCTTCTACTCTTGGATATCTTACATAAATTCATTGAGTCACGATCACTAAAATTAGAATGACGGATTTTTTTTCTCTCTCACGTCCAGCTATTTTTTCTATCGCTCGCGAGACAAAAAAAGAAATCAAGTCATTGTCGAGCTTCGATCTCGATAAGGCCCGTCAAGCGGCCGGCGATATTAAATTATTCAGGATTAAATCAGAATATCCTTTATTATCAATTACCTTGGCTGTCTGCGTTACACAAACCCCCGGCGCATTAGAATTCGGAGGAAATTAGTCGTATCGCGGCTCGCAGGCGCAAAATTCCATAGAGCCGCGTAATCGAATACGTCGCGCTGTCGTCCGAGCGCGAAATCTGCATTTATCCGCGCGTCTGGCTTTCAGGCGCGCCCAATAACATTGGGAGAGAGAGGCTCGCAAGCGCGAGAAAAGCCATTATGACGCCTGCATTATTAAGCGCGAAATCGGCCTGAATTGTTAAAGCCTATTTTGTATTTCGTCTTAATCCATTAGGAATAGCTGGGATTTATTATTCAAACGGAATTCGCAGAGTGCTATCGATTACGATGAATTTTGCGTTTCGAGTCTAGGAAGCGTGAATGATCTTGCAGGTGGAAAGTTCATTAACTGAAAGCTTCGGGTACGTAGGCGACATGGATATATGTGAAACAATGTTCAATAACGAGAGATGGTTTTTTGTCGTTCGCGTCTTTATTCTGTCGGGAACAAAAGTTGTTCCAAGGATATTATCGACTATTGTGTCGGATTTGCAAAAATTCTTTCGAGCTTGAAAAATGACGAGCGCGTGCGTGTCAATTTTTTATCTTGACACATTTTCCAGGCCGGTTAAGCACCGGCGGCCCGGCGCGCAATTTGTGTAATTGAGAAAAGTCACAATGGATTCGCTCCCTGCGGTGCTGCCCTGCCTGTTCGGCGCGCGAGCATTTCTACTAGTTGTGCGAGTGCTGTTATCTATTTTATTAAAGTGTTTGCAGTTCATCTGCTTCTTTTTTTGACAAATTTTTTTTTTAATCAACTTTTGTTTACCCGCGGCTCTTGAATATTCTATAATACCAAAAAAAGCTATTGCGATGAGGAGGCACGTCACAGGGAAGAATTATAATATTGGAGAAATATCGCGAATACGTGGAGTTTTAAAAACAACTTTTTAATAAACTTAATAGAAGAATAATCGTAAGAGTTTATTTCTATTTTCAGGAATAATAACTGAAACAGACTAGATGGAGTTTTTATCAAGAAACTCTGATTAATTCCGCGAAAAACAAAAATGCATTGAGATACAATCAGTCTGCAATCCAATTATCCACCTTTCACGTTATCTTTCAGAATACGTTATTCCTATAACTTTATTAAATTAATAACAAAAGCTGTCTCGATCATCGATAACAAAAACAAAATACACCCTCTCCGATATACTATTCATTTTAATCGAGCGCTTAATTACACATCTCCCAGCAAATCCCAGTCTCGCAAAAAAATTAATCCACTCTCAAAGCCCGGCGCACTCATCGCCCCTCTTCTCAGCCATGAAAAAAAAGGTCGCGCCGTTCAAGTGCAAACTCATCTCCCCACCTACGCGAGCCATATACGCAGATGGGAATCGGCTCGTTGCGTAACGCATCGAGGGACCGATAAGAGACGTACCCATATAATTGCTGCGTGGGGATAGCACACGCATGGGTATATACAGCTGGACATCGGAGCTATCGCGCTGGAGATAAATCATAGGCCGTCGATAGGCATCGGGCGAAAATTTCTTTTTAAGATACACATCGCCGGGAATCTTGTCAAAGAGAAGACGCCGTGGGGGATTTTTATATTTTTTTATGGCTGCGATGGGAATTGTTTAGTGACGGAGTTATGTACGCGGAGATGGAGGCAGAGCGGCGAGGGACGGGGCGAAAGAGCGATGACCTTTTTTTGATTATTTGGGTTTTGCATTTTTTCTTTTTTAGATGTTGTTGTTTGAAATTGGCAATTTGGAAAAGGCAAAAAATGCGTGGGGTTTTTAGATAGGATTATTTAGTTTATTTTTATAGTTTCTATTCATGAAAGTTTTTTACGTAAATATCATTTAAATAAGTAATCAAATTTAATTTCTTTTTCATCTCAGTATTTATTCAATTTTCATAGGCAAAATTTGTATTATCAAAAAGGAAAAGAAAGATTGCCTATTTGTTTCTGTTATAAAAAAACTTTTATTTTTTTATTTAAAACCTTACAATTTCTTGGATAACAATATTCATAAAAAAACTGAATATATTTTGAGTCTAAAAATCTTTTAGTAGTATTTTTGTCTCAGAGTAGAATTATATATGTAATGATATTATAATATTAAGGTATAATTTTAATTAATTAAATATATTAAGCATTTAGATGCTTTGCATTTACCACAAAATATTTGAAGACGCACTTAAAAATTGAACAGTGAAGTGCACATTAAATCCTTTTAGAATTTACTTATAGCGTTTATTAAACTTTAAATTTTTAAATTAGTGAGAAAATTCAATGAAAATTATAGCAAATAAATTATAAAATATAATTTAAAAATTATTTTAGCGTAAGAAAAAAATTTAATACTTAATTCAAATGCTTAATTCAATCTATTAAATTTTTATTATGCGAGCAAAATCTTTTTATTAGTATAGATAACTTTATATTTACATACGATACTACGTAATAATATACAAAATTATTTAAATATACGACCTCATAACAAAATAAGACTTGATATTACGAAAAATTTACATAAAAAATTCTCAAAAAAAATCTTTTCACAATTCCCATACATCAACCCTAATCCGACCATGCAATTCATTATCACAGCTCACGACAAGAAACCACATGATCCATACATATCCACTTTCATCTGTATTTTCAGAGCGGCTTACGAAGTCGGAGCGAACCAATCCAGACCCCACCGCTCGATTTAATAACCAAAGTAAAAAAACACCACCTTTCAATCCGCCCCTAGTATACCAGTTTAATAAATTCGCTTTAGCATAACATACACACATAGCCACACACAGCCACATCCAGTGCGAATGCATCGTCCTCGCGCTTTGCATTCGAGGCGCGCGGCTGCACAAAAGATTAGGCGAAAGCTCCTTTTCTCGGGACGCCGAGAGAGAGAGGAGTAAGTAGCAAGGCGCGGACACCCTTTTACCCGGCGAGCGAGAGGCCGTTATTTATTTTGAGCCGGGGATAGGACGAATTTGGTATTCAGAGGTGTAAGGGATTCGCTCCTGCTTTCGGCGCTAGCTGCTCTCTCTCTCTCTCTGTGTGTAAAAAGCTTTTTTTGATGGATTTCAGCTGCTGCGCCGGGTGACGGGATATATGCTGGCCTTTTTTTTGTTTGGAGGGAGATATGGTTTGGAAATTCATTTATTGATTTTGTCGAGCTGAATTTTGTAAATGGACGCGACTGGGTGATACGCTTTAATTGTGTGATGAATTTTACTGGATTTAAAGCGGCGGGGGATATTCTGATGTAGATAATTTTTTCTCTTTTTGTTCAAATTGTTTTTAGCATGATTAATTAGTGGAATTTAACTGGTTGATTTAAAAATTAGTAGTTTAAAATTATTATTTTGGATGTTAAAGCTGAACTTTCTTTTGAAAATTTTACTAGAAAAAAACTCTTCACTTTTGTGAATTAAAAAATTTCTCTTTATATTATGTTTGGAAATGTTTGCCGGCTGAAACTTGATCCCTGCCTTGTAAACTTTTGTTGCATCTATTATAATAGAAAGTAGGTCAATGTTTTACATCACAAATGCAAATTTTAACATTGAAACTTTCAAATTTTCGCAGACAAAGAAAAAAGGCATTTTTTTCCCTCCAAAAGTACAAACGTTCGTTGTATCCATCATAATTTCCTAGACTATAGCAATTAAAACTTTTAAATATCCATTTAAAAAACATTTTAATAACAAACTTGACTTTCTCATTATCACACCTAATGACAATCGCCGTTGCAGCTTAACGTCTAAAATTCAAATACCACAATTTGAATAAAAATTTCATTTCCAACCGCTCAAAAATCCTCAATCTTAAGGAGTAGCCCCTCCTCTCCTCGCCAAGTATGCCGCATAATCGAGAATGCTCGGAAAGTATTTCAAGCCCGCAAGCTCCTCGAGCGCGCGCGAGCCACCGCATAAAATTAAATCAAAAGTGATTTTTACTACCCGCTTCTAATCCAGCGCTCTCCGGGCTCGCGCGACAAATTTCGAAAATCCCGACCTACAAACAACGGGCTCCCTGAAAACGGCTCCTCCGAGAAATCCGCTAAGCCGGCGGACAGAAATTCGGGAGATATATGCGCGAGCGTAACCAAGACGCGCACTGATTGCAGCTCGCTGAATTCAATGCTGGAGAGAGAGAGAAGCCAAATATTTTATTCAGCCGGGTAATCCAGCCTAGATTCACCTCTAAACCTCGCTCTTTGATTATTTATAATGCACTTTGCTATGCTAACATCACGTATCACTGACAAATAAAATATCTAATAACAAGCTCAGTATCGAAAGTTAGCTAGTTACTCGAGCGTTTTAAGTCCGGTTATACAGCCGCGCGTCTGCTTTCCGTGACGGCAGAATTTTCGGCGGGGCATTCCCGTTTTATTTCGTGGCTTTCGCGGCGCCCAAGTTTTATTCAAGCGTTTAAAGCGAAGTAATATATATGCCCCGGCTCGCGGTAAAAACATCGGCCGGCTTTACGTTATGCGCATTCGAAACGCGCTCGGCTGCTTTTCTTGCTTTCCCTATACACGGTTTAAGCTACCCGCGCTTAATCGCTTAAATTATTTGTTTATTTATGCCTTTGTCTCTCCCATCCTTTGAGGAGAATCATTTACGTTTTCAAAGGAGCCGAGCGGAATGACTACGCTCCGGAATGGAGATGCTTTGGAACGGAATATTTATCGAGGCGAGGAGGAGCGGTTTCGATCAATCTATTATATAGGAGCGAGGCTTGTTTACACCGAATCTTTTATTTCAATTTCCGTGCACGCGCGCTTGCGTCTTGGTACTTTAATCTGACGTTTCCATTACGAATTCCCCGGGCAAAGCGGGGGGGCCCGGGAATATAAACATTCGTCCCGGGGTTTTAAATTTTCCGATAAATAAAAGATTTGACAGATTTTTATTAAAATGTAAATATTTTATGCGGCAAAATTGCGCGCGAGAATCGCATTTATATTCTCGGCTTCGACGAATCCAGACGCTCGGATTTAACGGCCGAATTGATGTAATATACAGCGGCGCGTAAAAGCGATTGTAAATTCATCTGTATGTTTCATTAAAGCGTATATTTACATTGTTTTAAAACACTTCGCATTTGCATTGAGCCGCCTCGACAAATATTTAATTAATACGCGCACCGCGCAAATATAACGATATACATATACTTAACCATCCGGCGAACCATTAAATCATTACTAAAACCCAAGCCCAGGAAGCGCCGCGGAAAAAGAATCCGCGAATTTTTCCCTGAATAAATGTTTCTTAATACAGGCGAATATCCCGAATAGCCAATCACACGGTGGCGTCCTCCGATAGGAATATTCCGCCCTATTGGCGTTTAACATATCGACTTTTAAATCGAGCGCGATTCAGCTCGCCCTGGCAGCTCGCGGTTATATCTCGAGTCCCTCTCTTTCTCTCCTCGAGAGCAAAAGCCGCTCTGAGAGTGGCTCGGCGCGGAGGCTTCTAAAAAATGAGAAAGCATTCCTTATCTATTGTGAGCGCGGGGGCGGGCAGCTCGTCGACCAGCAGCGCAGGGATACATAGGTATATATGTATACATAAAGCCGCAGGAGAGAGAGAGCTTCCTCGGTCGGCCAAGGAAAAGGGAATTGCATTAAGAGATAAAGAACTCGCGGAATTTACGGCCAATTTCATTTTCAGGAGGAGACGGCGCGCCTCCTCCTTTTGTGATGAATCTATAATTTCGGCCGCGCTCTCGGTCTTACTACCTCTTTTGTGTACGGCTCTTGCCCGATTGAAGTGTATAAATCAAGCGGGGATCGCTGACTCGGCATTTTTTATTTATGCCCGCCGCGACTGTTGGCCTGGTATTTTTAGGGCTCGGCATTTTTAGAGCCAGGCGGGAGGCTGCTTAAGGGTTCGAGAGGCTCGGGGAATCGATGTATTTTAGAGAGGGCTGGATGAATTGTTGATCGGGCAATTAGTTAATAAATCGTCTGGGGCTTGATGAGGAATGCGGGAGGGGGGCGAGCTTCTTTATTCATGGGTGTAAAAGTGTTCGTTGCTGCATACGATTAAGTATTAATAGCTGCTGAATTATTGGATGTAGCTCGGAATTTCTGCTAATTCTAGTAAGCGCTGGTATTTCCAGTTTAGGATAATTTTATTTAATCTTCAATTTTATTCAAGCCATAGTTTAATCAGTACTTTTAATAACTAAGAACTTATATTTTGACGTTTTCGTTTTATCAGAAGGGCGTTCCCTATCATTAATGCACTGCCGAGAGAGCTTAAAAGCGAGCTTTACACAGCACTCACTAAAATAGTTACTCGGAAAAGCAAACAGATTCTGCTTCAGCCGAGTGGAAAAAAGCTTCCGCGTCTGTTTGCGGTAAGTGGATTTTGTTTTGCTGCAATTAACCCACCCGGACAAACGAGTGTTTATGCTTGCGGAGAGGGACCATTATTGCCAGTGTTTAACTGGTTAAAAGATTGCCACCCATGCAGTCGAGCGTTTTGTAATCTGCTTCAGTGCGTTACAAACTTTTGATTAGTAAATATGAGGTTTATTGTACTTATACGTGTATTACTTTGCTTTGATTATAAAATGAACTGGATACTTGCGTAGAATTTCAGCCTTTGATGTGCGGCTTTTTGCGTACACTTATTTTTGGAATTATGGTAGGAATATGTGAGTTTACTGAAGAAGTAAAGAAAAGAATGACGAAAGCTTGCAAAGCTTAGTTGCGTGACGCAGTAGTCGACGCATTGACACACAAAAGTGTAGGTTAAAGATTTCAAAGTGAAACAGTAACATGTTTAGATTTATATAAATTTTTTGAATTTTACTTTTTTGATGAAAAAATGATTAATTTTATAATTGTATTTTTTTTACTTGTAGAATTTTTCAAGTGATGATTAAATATTGCACTAAAAGCTTGAAATTTTGATAGCCAAGGCATAAACGTGAAAATACAAACTATAAAATTATAAAATAAAAGTCTGAACTCGTTTTAACTAGTACAAGTTTTTTTCATTATTTTCCGCGACGTAAATTCGAAACAAAAATAAAGTTTTTTCCTACACCAAAAAAAAATTATAAAACAAAGCTTACTTCTTTTTATTTAACTTTTTTGAAACTTAAGTTTGAATTTCCAGCAGACAACAAGTCAAAACTTATATTTTCTCGCTTTATTTTCTTTCAAAAACATTGCGAGCTGTATACGAGCTGTAAATATTTATACTACCGAGTGATATTTCACAGGCTCCTCTAAATCATTTATCGCCGTAAGATAAAAATAATGCCGTCTATGAATAGCTTTCCACCTTTCCTTTTCCAACCAAAAATAACACCTATCTCAACTCTTCCACGCGCTCTTACCTTTATTACCCAACTAAAAAAAAACCATACTTTTTTACTACCCAAAACCATCCATAACCAGTCAAAGCATCCTTCACAAATCTGCCTCTAAAAAACCCGCGACCCCAAATCCAACGAAAGCGTCCACCCGAACCATACATTGACCAGAGAATGCGTGCGACAGGCTAACTCTCTGCGGCTGTGCCTTCAGCCACACAGCCGCTAGTCGAATACAGCTGTGCGCTAGGCCATAGACGCATTAACATGTTCCGGCGTGTTTCCCTTTGCGATTCGACTGCGAGCGAGCGAGCGCGATGTAGCTACACGCGAAAGGTACTTTATAACGTGTCGCGCGCGGCCCGGCCACTATTCTGCTGCTGTGCGTGCTATAGGAGAGCTGCATTTTTCACGGGAGGCTTGTATACGAGTGTTGCGCGCTAGTTCGACATGACTGCGTAAGAGTGGGCTAATGTGATGGGGTGAGAGTAATTTTGGTAATGATGGTTTGATTGATTAAAAAGGAGCGGGGAATTTGGAAGTGGATTTTCATTTTGATTGATAAAGGCTTTGAACGATACGATGTTATTCGTAAATATTACAAATCTAGTAACCTTAGAGCTTTGATACAATTAATATTAGTATCATTCAATATAAAGGGCAAGAAAATTCTTGGCCATCTTTCTGACAATTTCACGTACATTTACGTTTATATTATATCAAATGAGCAACGATATCGTTTATGGGTCGCTCGAGTCCACAAAGGCCGCAGAAGCCATCTAATACCTCAGCCGCGGCTCTGGACTCTCTCTCTCCGACTTAGCCCGGGAAAAAATGTCCCGGCCTATTGTCATGATTGATCGCGGTCTCAGCGCGCTCATACAGCCAAAGGGTCAAAGGAAAATATATAACGCCGCCGATGGCTTCCTTATTGCTTTCGAACCTCATTTTACCAACAATACGCTGAAATAAACATGCCTTATTTTCATAGAGCTCAATGTTTTAAGATAACGTAACCCACATTATATAAATAACCCTGCGGTCTTATTCAACTTGAATTTCACATTAATTCTATTTCCACCCTCGCATTTCACGTTCCACGTATACAGCAGCATAGAGGCGAAATCAAAGGAGACAAATAAACGGTGCGCCTCTTTTTTGTTGCAGGTCCGAGAGCAGCAGCAGCAGCAGCAGCAGCAGCAGCAGAAGCAGAAGCAAAAGGAACGAGGGGACACGAAAAGCCATGTGAATGAATAGACCGCGGTAGCACACGACAAAAACGCGAGCCCGCGAGCGCAGATTCGCCGTCGAAATCACGAACACGTGGCGAGACGTAAAGCGGGGTAAGTTTTCCAGCTACGGCTTACAGAGAGTCGTCTTCTTCTTCTTCTTCTTCTTCTTTATAAACTGCAATTTCGAGTTTATTTTGATAGAGGTGTGTAAGGTGCTTTTTGTGTGATTTATATATTTGTGATACTGTATGTAGGTAATTTACTGGTTATGATTTTAAATTAAATTAACTGGATGAATTGTCTTTTAATTATGTTTGTTGACAGTTGCCGAATTAAATTTCGTTTTGAAACATTTGCGAATAACCAAATATTACGAGCGCGCGCTGTATTACAATTTTGCTAGATTAAAATCATATATAAATAATTTAGTTAGTTTGATAGTTAAATAATAATTTTATCACGATATCAATCACGTTCTAATTAACTACGTAATTAATTTATTCGAATTATAAATTCCATAACGACATTCTCGACTACCCACCACTAAAATCGATATAAAAAAATCCAAATTGCTTTACTACAAACACGCGCCGACAAAAAGCTCAAAACTTCGCGCACTAAAAATCCTCCATTCTCGCTCTACCCCGTAAATCCACCTCAAAAAAAGCTTCGACATCTCTCCCTCGGCAAAGCATCCCACAAACGACCCAAGCGCTCGTTTCGTATTTACCTACACCTCCCCTCGCCCAAGCCAAAAAAAAAAAGAAACGAACGCCCGAAGCAGAGCATGAAACTCCCGCACCTTAACTCACCTCTCGACCAATTCGCCCTCGGCCTTGCCGAGAACGAAAAAATCAGCGGTAAAAAGAGAAAAACTCGCACGCCGGCCTAATCCGCTAAAAGTAACAATCCTAATACTCTCGGTACGATCCAGCCATCTTTCCCCCAAGCCGAGTAATAAAAGTCGTGGCCGGCCAAAGCCTCCGGGACGGCCTAATCTTAAGTGGCCCGAGTCGCGCGGAGGCACTGACATATTACCCAAACGTCTCGGCTTGGAATTTCCAGCCGTCGGAATGCGGCGGCGCGAAATTCAAGCTTTGGAATTTATTTATCGGGATACCGCGCTCGTTTGTTTCTCCCGGCCCGAGAATCGGCGCCCAGAAAGATAAATTGAATAGCTGCAGGCTGTCCATCTCTGAGTCTTAGCGGCCCGTCTCTCTCTGCGTGAAAAATCGCGAGCTGGCTCAAGTTGTGCGGGTGTATGTTAGGTGTGTATACGTGACGCCGGGGGAGAGAGAAGAATTTTCGAACGTGCCGCGGTTTGTGGACGAGAAGTGCATTACTCCTGCGGCGAGGTTAAAGGGACTCGCTGCGGGATTCTATTGAGAGCGTAGCTGTTTTAGCGAGTGGCCCCTCGCGATTTATTAATTTCGGCGCGATTCTATTAGGTATAAAGTGGATTAGTGAATTTTCGAGGGTACTGAACTCGAGTGCTTCTTTTTTACTTTGCGCTTATTTAAAATCGTAATTATGAGTTCGCCAAGGATTTCACGTGCGAGCGCTCTTTTTCGCATAAAGCTTCACGTGCGCAGCCATCGATGAATAAGTGGAGGTAATACGGCGGCTTCGGGTATGCTAATACCGGCCGCGCGCAAACTTGGACCATTAAATGTTTGAAAATCTCGGGGGTTAAAGTGCCTCGCGAGTGTTTCATTAACTAGAACTAAGCCGAGCGTGCGCGAAATCTTAATATTGAAAAGCCGGATCACCATGAATACGAAATTGCCTCTTTGCCGCTTCTTCCGCCTCTCTTGCGCGCATTATTCAACATTTCGTCAAATCTTCGCCTCGAATCCCGACGCAGTCGGCGGTATTACGTCTTCAGCCGAAAGTAGCAGGGCGAAAAACAAATTAGTCGCGCAGCTCGGCAACTACAAATCATCCGAAACTTGCCAGCAGCTGGCTCCCTCCTGTAACTTATTACTGCCGAGCTTAGCTCGTTAAAGAGTCGGCCTATTATTAACAGCGACGCAATCCTTTTCTCCCTCCGATATACATCCAGCTTAGCTCGCAAAGTGCAGGCATAAATAGTCCATCGGCTGCCGATAAACTCGGCATGCAAATTGAGAAAAGATGTTCCGGCCCGTCGTCGGACTTTTTTTCGTTCGCCCGTACACGTATACACACTCGGCGCTGAAGCTCTCTGGTGTATAAGCGCGAAAGGTGCGCTCCTCGTGGGAATCGCGTACGTGAGAGCTGCGAGAAGAGAGGTGGCTTATCGGGAAAAAGGGAGCGGAAAATTTGTTGCGGAAAATTTATGCCCTCGGCTTCGATTAGGACTCGTGGCAGCCGAGTTTGCAGCGGAATGAATATGAAGGCCGTTTAGGTTGGAGTCTGGGGGAATTTTCGGAGTTGCTTGCGACGTTTGTAATTGGTTTTGGAGCGAGATGTTGATTTGGGTGGTAATTGAGTTTGTGATTTTACGCCGGCGTTCGGATTCGTGGGTTTTAATTAAAATCTGTTGGGTCTCTGGATTAGAAGGGAATAGAGTGATGGGCGATCGAGTCTTTAAATTTGTTTAGAATTTTCAAGTCCTCAAAATAATATATTGAGCGCCTTTCGCTGTTTTCAAAAGCAGCTCTCGCCATCAATCATTCAAAAAAAGCCACCGCCAACTCCCCATAAAATCCAAAACGTGTTCTCCTCCCCTAAAAACCCTCCCGTCCCCTAAACATTAATGTAAAAGCCATGTCCACGTCAAAAAATCGACGCGTCGCAGACTCTAAAATCCACTTTCCTCCACGCCACATAAATAAACAATTTCACCTTACTTCCCTCCAACCTCCAGCTCTCGGCGAACCTCGACAATACGTCTACCTGCATACGGCCGCGCTGGGAGCCGGCGTCAGGAGTTGTAATCCTGACGGAATGCGCCGCCTGGCGCCGAGTGTAGCTAGACGCGCGGGGATCCGTCTGGGCGCGGCTAATTTCGCGCGGGACTATAGCGTCTATCGATATACAGTCGGAGGGTTAAATTGTTTGATTATGAGCGATGCGCGGCTGACTGAGCTGCTGGCTTGTTTGATCTTGAGACGCGCTTGATTGGAGATTGTGGGATATGATTTGGGTATGGGATGTAAGGAGGATAATGCTGGCTAATGTGTAGATGGGTTTTTTGAGCAGGTAATGATTGGGATTCATATGGTGCGGATATTGGGTTTTTCTCGTATTTTTGTATTGATTATATATAGCTCATAATTGTGACTTTAATTATTTAAAATAAATTTTCGTTTTTAATTAGCATTTATTTACTTTTAAATGAGGAAATAAAGCCACTGCAAATGCTGTCCAATCGGTTTTATTTCCTCATTTAAAACTTGTTCGCTGTTCGTCGAATCTTACAACGGTAACTCATTTATTTTATAAAATCTCCATCGTTTTTAATATTTTATATTTAATCCTTCATGGAAATACCGACTTTTCAAGATAATTACAAATGTCACAATTCGCTTATTATTCAAGTTTTATAAACTTTCCCAAAAAAGAGGAATATTTACCTGTTACCCGCGATTGCAATAATTAATAATGCATGCGCAACTCTATACGATCAGCATAAAACGGATTTTCCATACTTTTTCATTTAATTTTCCCTGCTTTTATATTTAATTCTGTTCAAGTATACCTAATTATACCGCGTATACACCTTTCATCCCGGAGACATAATTTAATTACACCGAAAGCAATTATAAAAGTGAAAAATTAGGTTCACTCGAAGTTTGAATTAAAGCTAAATTTCGAATAAGCATGAAACGTACCGGCGTCACTTCGTATAAACGGCTTTGATTGTACGTCTAACCGCATTTTTACGCAGACTGCCAGGCGCGCGCGCGCGCGCGCGTTAAAGCCGAAGAGCGAGAAAGTAACAAAGTTTTAAGCTTTCAAGTGCGCGCGGGCTTATATAAAAGTTACACCCACACAGACACACAGCACACGTCAAATACTTGAGTGACTTGAAAAACTTTTGGGCTATCTCGACAGGATAAAGTTAGCCGTGAGCACGCGCACGGTTGAGATAAATT
This sequence comes from Eupelmus urozonus, assembly GCA_900480035.1. Taxonomy (NCBI): domain Eukaryota; kingdom Metazoa; phylum Arthropoda; class Insecta; order Hymenoptera; family Eupelmidae; genus Eupelmus; species Eupelmus urozonus. The sequence goes on from UELX01001797.1 coordinate 29,391, forward strand.
CTAAATTTGATGAAAGGGAATCATTTAAAATGCCCTCGCATTTTAAATGCAGGTCCTCCCGCCGCCACCGCCGACTGAAAGTGTTTTTAGCAGTGTCCGCATGTACAGCGACTCTGTTTCTTTAGACTCGGCATAACTTCAAAGAAGTATTTTTTCATTTCGAGCGCCACGGCCCGAGGTTCCTTTTTTTACTTTTTTCCTTCTGTCTCTCGCTCTTTTGCTCTTTCTCTTGCTCTCTTTCTCTCTCTCTCTCTCTTTTTTGCAACTAGAATTTCGTACTTTTGCTCTTTTCCGGCCTTTCCGGATTTCGCATTCACGACGGGGGTCAAAGTTTTTTTAATGATACTCTCCCGCATTGTTTACAATGGGCTATTATTATGGGAATACTTTAAATTTATTTATTTAGATTTTTTCGCGGAATTCTGCTATTCTGAAAGAGTGCTATTGAAATGAAAAAAAAAATTTTAAATAAACCGCGTATTTATTTAAAATATGCTTTTAGTAAAACGAAATTCCAATTAAAAATTGAAATCTTTTTTTAAATTTAATAGGTGTAACATTTGTATGAATTGTGGCTTAATTAAAATAAATGAAGTTTTAATTAAATAATGCTTTATTACATTTATGTAAATATTTGTGCGGCCGCAATGCTCGAACGTATAATTTGAAAAAGTCAGCAAAAACGAAAAAACGTACTAATTAAAGCCGCCTTTTAAAAGTAAGAATTAAGTTCTTCAAACTTTTGATGAAATTGTAAATTTCATTTGCCGACGGTCATGAAAAGAAAGTGAAACGCGCCTGCTATGAATACAGATTGCAATAAAAAAACTTTTTCCCCGTTGTTATGAAAAGATCACGCATTCATGCTATTAAACCCCGACCACAGCTCCCACGTTAAACAAATCCGTTCATCCACCTACCTCAAAAAAAAAAAAAAAATTCTCGATTCCCGCAAGCTCCCATTTCTTTGCCCCCTCAAATTAAGCTCTTTCATCGCACCGCAGAAAAGTAATCTGTCAGGCCGCTCGGGCTTGCGCAAAAAGATGAATCGAGATTTTCGCGGGCCCACAAAGGCCCGGCTGTATCGCGCGATCGAGATCAAACGGCGCCCAAAGAAAGAAGAGCGCGCGCCTTGAAAAAAGTTTTCCGATTCAGAAAGGAAAAAAGCTCGCCGATCCAATATTGCCCGGCCGTAGACAAAGCGACGACTTTACTGTGCTCGTCGTTAAATTGTATTTTGAAATGTTGCGGGCTTCTCCGCGCGGGTGGAAAAAAAACGCTGCGCGCAGCTTTTCGCTCGAGGCTTCGCGGATGGAATCAATTTCGTCGTTGCGGAAAGATGGTTTCTGCGGCTGCTTTTTTCTTGTTTATATGGGGAAGTGGGCGGGGTTTGTTGTTTTTAGCGTGCGCTCTGATTTATGGTTGGGATTTGATAAAGGAAATGCGTGTCTTTGGAGCGTTTTAAATGGGAAGGGAAAATAAATGGCTTAGCTCTGTCTGAAATAATTTCGGATTTTCGCTAGTTACAAATTTATCAGCATTCAGATGTTAAACTTATAATTTCATTAGGGCGGTGTTGAGTCGCTGACGTAAATTACATTACTTACGGTAAATTTCCAGCGGAATATAAAGTAGCTCGAAAGCTGCTGCTTTCGAAAAGCCACTCAAATCATCCAAAATAAAATCCAACTTCCATAAACTATTTAACTCGAATTCCCGACTCAAAACTACCACTTCCCATCCTGCATTCAAACACTCTCAAAAAATCCCAGCTAAAGAATAACATCCCAGCCCCCTCTCCCATAGAAAAACATCGTCCAAAAGCTCATCACCATACGCATTGCTTCATAAAACCTAGCGCCTCTTCCCCCAAAATTACCGTCGGCATGTATATCCCATCCTGCGCACCTCCTCGGCATTCGCAAGTCATTTCGTAGCAGGCACTTCGCATACTTATATAGAGTATAGGCGGCGTCGTGGAGGGATTTGCCATGCGCCTGCAGCTTATATACCCCGCGGACTCTTCCTTTTTTCTCGGCGCGCTGGTACTTTAATGCGACTCCGCTTTAGTCGCTCGCTCGCCCGGCGAATAAAAGCGGGCGCGTCACTTTCAGCGTGCGCCGGGCATGTTTAACGATTCGTAAAGCCGAGCGCGCAGCGTTTGGCCTGGATCCGGTCAGGGCTTTGCAAAGATGCTGCGTGCGCTGGAGTTTTAGTGTATTTTGCTGGGGCTGGGGTGAGGAAGTTGTTGTTGGGGGGAGAATCTTATTGTTGGTTTGTCGATGATGGCTTTGATTGTTTAGGTATGCTTGGATAAGCGGGTTGAGAGAGATTCTGATGAGTGAGAAATGCAGGAAGATTTTTAGAAATTTGTTTGCTGTTAGAGTTAGTTATACTACTTACGAAAATTTGATGTCAAATGAATTTATAGCTAATGATCGTTGGAAGCTTAATGGTCACTCTCGTGAACCTTTTTTATCTTGAGCCAGCTTTGATGGACTACATTTGATTTGGAATCTTACGCTGAGTCATATTTTGTTCGGATCATATAACATCGCTGAAGTAAAAAGAAAATGATAAATGAATATGGGTATCAGTAAAGATCGTCTTCGCAGAGATTGTTATAATTTCTTTTTATTCTTTAAATACATATACATTTATAAATAATTTTTCATCAGTCGACTTTCTTCTTGTTTAATTAATTTTTTCCACTCAACCATTTATTTTATTATAATAGCGATGAAGAGATTCTTTAGTTTAATTAAATCTTGTATTAATTATATTTCTTTGTACCTCTTAATTTTCTTAGTTTTACTGCGAAATTCTAATTTTTAACCAATTAAGAGACTTCTTAATTACTTTCGTCTCTTCTTTCTTTTGAAAAATCTCACTCGTCAGAAGAAGAAATTTCACAAAATCAGTTTTGATTTCACAGAAGATACGTTGAAACGAATTTCAGTATTTTTAAAATACATTTTAAAGTTTCATTAAAACAATGAGCTCTAATTTCTCAGTGAAAAATAAATTTCTTTCATTTAATTTAAGCGAATGCGCACGCTCATAGCAAAAAAAAAACAAATAAAATTCATATTCACAGAAATAAGCCATTACTCGAACCCAGCAGCCAACAACGAGGCAATTTTTCCCATCTGGAAAATTGATTCCCCGAATCGCGAGATTCATAATTCACCGACGCATCCACTCTACTCCCACCCTCATAAATACGTAAAAACAGCCTCCCCAGCCGCGCTCAATCAGCGCAGCTTTTCCATCAACGTAATCCGGCCCGAAAAAAGCAAAAATAAACACACTTCTCTAACGAGGAAGCAGCGCGTTTATCGCGGAGCCCTTTGACCTCGCAGGCCATGTCTGCACTCTAATTTCTCGCAGCCCAAAATGCGAGCAAAAAAAAAAAAAAAATAGAATCGCGCCAAGCAGGTGTGCAACTAGCGGCCGCAAAGAGAGAGATAGAAAAAACAGTCGGAGGCGACGGACTTTTAACTCGGGCGCTCGGCTGTATACGGAAAAGCGAGCGCATTATTGTAGGCGTGCCGGGCGCTTGTGAAAATTTAATTAAAACAGCCGCGTAGACAAGTTCATTTCGACGTTGTTCCGTGCGGACTGAAGATTCCCACTCGCGCGCTTTTTTTCTACAAGCGTTTTTAGCAAACATTTTGGCCGAGGAGAGAGGGAGAGCTTGTTTGCACGCTTCCTCTTTATTTTTTGAATTTTTTTACGCTGCGTAAGCGCGAGATGTTCGCGTGCTGGCTTGTGTGCAGCCTGTTTGGATTCGGCTGGATTTTTTTGATTCGCGTGTGCGTGTGCGTGGGGATTTTTTGCTGTATGCACTGGGGTTTTTTTTTTGCTGTATGCACTGGGGGTTTTTCTGTGTAGGTGGTTTTTCGTTCTGATATTTCATCATATTTTGAATTTTAGAAGTTAACTTTGAAAAGAATTTTTTTAAGTTCTTTTATAATAATTTTTCATATGTGCAAATTTTCATTTTTATTTTTTTAGAATATTAAAAGAATCTTTAAATTCTACGTCCATCCAACATTTTTATCTCAATCGCACTCCATATTTCTCACCGATTCGTTCTGAAAGCTCTTCAAAAAGAAAGTAACCGCCAATCTTTCCTCTACCCAGCAATATATTTTCATTTTCCAACTCCGCGCCATAAACATACTGCGCCTCCAAACTCCAAGATCGAAGCCGAGGCGCAAACATATTTCTCGTCTTTCCTCGCCGATCTGAAAATCATCGCCCCCGCAATCCTATGTACCTACACTATTCGCAAAACGAGAAGAAAAACAAAAAGAAGCCGCTCGCCGCGTGAAAGAGAAGAAAAAAGAAAGAGAAGTCTCGCGTGAAATTCAATCACCAACGGAGCGTGTACGCATTCTCTCGCACACCTAGACGCGAACTTAGAAGCAAGCGGTTCCACATGTGCGAGCTGCTTTGTCACCTGCACATCAAAATCAATATATCTACTGCATCTGTATATAAGCGCACGTGTATGTGTATGCGTTAGAAGCGCGGTGTGTTCGGTGTAATTAGACGCCGGCTCGATTCGCAAGCATCGAAAACAGATAGCCTTTTGGATGGAAAAGCGTTTTGAATTCCGCGCGACGAGCCGTTAATATGTATAGAGGGGAAAGGTCAGCGACCAACGGAAAAAGAGAGCAGCCGAGGTGTGCATTCGTATAGGCGAGCTCTGGTTTTGTTGCATTATTCGCGTGCTTCGATTGGGAATGCAATTGAATGAGGATCGCGGAGAGGCTATTTTGCTTGGCTGTTTACAGTGCGTAATGAAAAAGCGCAAATTTAAAGAGGTTGACTCGCGCTGTTTTTGCTCTCCGGGGGCTTATTTTAGTTGGGTATCTGACTAATGTAGCGGTATTGACCAGACAATATTCCTGTGTTTAATTTATTCAATCGCTCTTTATGCAGGCAAACAAAAATACACCACTCGAGCAAACGCGCGGAAATAAGCCTAGAAATCTTTTGTCGGACTCTGATGTTTATAAATATTTTAATTTTCCCAAGATGTCCTTTGAGGAGGCTCCGCAAGTTTAAAGCACCAAAGCTCCTTGGAAAATTCATTTTGACAACTTTGAAGTAACGCGCAAAGCACGCTTCAAAAAATAACTTTTAACGTTGAGGCAGCGAGTAAAAATTTTTACAACAATTTTCGTTTACGCTTTGAAGGCTCCGGAGTTCTTGCGCGTATATAAAAAAAAGGGAAATGAAAACTTTTATACCTTTTTCAGGGGGGAAAAACGTTTCGCTGTACAAAAGTATTTTATTTACTTATAATTCTTCAGAGAGCCACGACGGACTTTTCGTATTTCTCTACGCAGTATTTTCTTTTATTGTGCGTTGCTCCGACCTTTTTATTTCCAAGACAGAAAAGCCACAGTCCAATAAACTTTAACATTTCTATACTCCCAATGAATAATAGTAAACACTCGTAATCTATTACCCGCTAATATATCCTTTCAATTATTCCACTTTCACGACCATAAATTATACAAGTCCTGAAATTAATCCTCGCGACCTTATCAAAAATCCGATAAATCACCGGCATCAAGCCGCAATGAAGTTATAAAACTTCGCAGTTAGAAAAGCCCCCCATCCAACCAGCAAAGCAAACAAGCCGATTTCTATCGAGCTTCCCAGAACAATCCTCCGCTAATCCTCCAAAGGGCTTTGTAAATTTTCAGTCCCCATAAACAGCCTGAACGCTCCATACATAACCCGGAGCGCGTCGCAGATTACATCTGGCGATACAACGGATAAAACGTTGTCGTACATAGTAGCGCGATTATTTTTCCAGCTCTCCGCTTGGTGCGCGCCTACATAGACGACAATAGGCGAATAAATCTTCCCTCTCCCTCTTGGCGCCGTTCGATTTATCAAGGCTGCGCATTGAGCGGTTCCCACTGCCTTTTACTTCGGCGCTTATTATCATTTTTTTTCCTCGCCTCGATTCCGTAAGCGCGCGCGCGCGCGCGAGCTGTGTATAAAGTGTCGCGCCGCTTGATAAATACCCATGCTAATTACCGGCCGGTCTAATACCGGCCATCCTGATCATTATCTGGATCGTTACACCTCGATGACTTTTACGTATTGTCCGGCGGATCGCTGCGTTTATCGTGAAAATGGCGCACTTTATTCCCTCCACACCGCGTAATCGCTTGCGTCAGCTGAACTATAGCTTGCCAAGCGTTCCAGCATTGTCTCAATGATGCGTGACACGTCGAGAGCGATGCGATATGCGCGCAAAGATTTTGACGGACGCGCGCGGGTTGAGGGAGAATGTGTGTATGTTGGATGGAGAGTCGGGTATTTTTAGACGACGGGAAGTGCGCTGATGCTTGTTTTTGGAGCCGCGGCCTTGGGACGCTTGAGAATATTGAGTGTCAGGGCCACGGTGAGAGTGCGATAAGTGATGCATGTCATGTGGTTCGTAGCGAATTGGATAGATTAATATGGAATGGTTTTTTTTTATGTATAGGGGCGTGATTGGTTATTTAATGATTGCTCGCTCTGGAATTCTAAAAATTGCGCTCGTAGAGTTTATACAAACAGATAATGAATTATTACATATAGAATAACCCAATAACTCCAAAAATAACCAAGTTCCTGAAGCCATCCTCTGAAGCCCATTACAAAGTCTTAAACAAAATTTCTCCAGCGCAAGGCAAACATCCTCCTATCCCCCGAGCCTCTTATACATGCCATCAGTAAACAGGCTCCCAGGAAGACACCGTCCTAATCCCAAATAAAATAAACATCAGATCCCCGGTCTCCCCCCCGAAAAATCTCATCCTCTTTTCTCGGCACGCGAGAAATCCCATATCCAGCCGGCGGGCCGTCGCGTAAAAGCGAGGATCGTCGGCGCGGGGCCGTATACATATTCATAGTGTTAAAATGTCTCTCTGCCCGTCTCGGTTGCAGCGCTGAGCCTGCTGTGCGTGAAAACATCGACGAGCAGCGCAGCCATGCTAGAAGCACCGCCCGGCAGCCGCGAGGACCTCGTGGAGGCCGCAAGGACACCCTGCACGCCATCCGGTAAGCTTTATTATTCTTCCAGCCGTTTTCCTTGCGTTATTAACGCGCCCGGAATTTCCGAGGCTTTAAGGCGATCGTGACTTGGAGCTTGTTGAAGAGCTGGAATGACAGATTTTTAATGGCTTTTTGAGGAGGGTGGGTTTTATGTTATGGTTGATGTGGAATATAGCTAGTTTTTGATGTAAAATGTTAACGATTTTGAGATGCGATCGAGTGTAAGGTTAGTCAACGGCGCCGGTGAAGGGGATCAATCGTTGTTAAACGGCTGCTTATCGTGTTCTTACAGATTAAATTAGACAGGATGGATGGATGCTTTACATAAGTGTTAACTGACAGAGCGATTAGCATTCTTCGATTATAATTTTAAATTCGCTGATGGATTATTCCTTGGCTGAACAATCTGGAAACAATATATAATTTTTTCTAATGGCAGAATGCATTGGTCGATTTTAAATTTATTTGATTAAAATGAAAATATCTGTAGAGCTCGTTTGAATATTGAATCGATTTTGTTCGCTCGATTGTATAATGTTATTGTTATGCATTGTGCGGATATTAAATCAATCTGTATTCAAAAAAATTTCAGACCTTCAATGAAACACTTTAACAATTTTGTAAATTTATAATGAGCGTAAAAATAAATTTGTTTTCCAAGTATAAATACACAACAAAATGTACTCATTTAACTCGTATAAAAAGACGTAGACATTATACCTTCGTTATGAGGTCAGCCTACAAATATACCTAAAAAAATTTTAATTACTCTCAGAATAAATAATACACGTAAGAAATATTCCACCGAAAAAGCGAGTTCAAAAACAAGTAATATCAAAACTCCTCTGCGCCTTCAAAGCGAAAATTCGCTTCTCCAATCCCAGGCAGCGTCCCGCGAGGAAGACGTGACGGAACTCCGGTAAACACAAAGAATGGACCATCGTACATTTCCCGGCCTGAAAACTACATTTCCTCAGAATTTTTCTCTCAAAGGAGAGCGAGTCGCGCGAACGAGCGAGACACTCGTCGTCTCAATTTCGCCTCACCCGTTCGCGCTAGCTGCAAAGCAAACACAACAAAAGCAACGCTACCAGCCAACTACCAATGGTTTAGGGAGCCCAGAGCCAAACGCGACGCAGTGGAGAGGGTCTAAATATTCCCTTACAACGCTAAGATTCTCTTTGTGTACGCAGGGGAGCAAGTAGATGCGGGACGCGATACGGTCAGACTCGCGCGCAGCCCGATGCACTTTATGTATCCGCGAGTATTTTTATCAGTGTTATAGAGGGAGGGGATTGAACTGCTTCCAGGCTAAAGCCGGAGCTCTCCTCTTTTACTTCCCTGCAGATTACGTTAAGAAAGGCCGGTTACGGGGCCCCGGGTTTTGTATGTGATACAGCGAGCGCTGGCATTTTCCTTTGAGAGTCGGCGTGTAAGATGTTAAGCTCTTTAGCTTGAAAAAGATTACAGGAATTTTCGGAAAGAGAAGCTCCACGGGGCATCGCATTTTTATGAGAGGGGGGCTTTGCTGCCTTTGAGACTGATAGAGCTCGCGGTAATTTACTGCAAAGTTTTTATTAAAAATTTATGGAGCTTGTCGTTTTTTGTCGGCCGGCTTTTCAACTTTCTTCACAATGCCGTTTCATATTAAAATAACCAACGTAAAAACCTTCATTTTTTGTGCACAAGTCACCAACAATACACGCGCAATATTGATACTGAGGCTCAAAACATTTTCCCAAAAGGCAATCTTTAAAAAAAATGTTAATATACAGAATCCATTTCCCGTATCCGGCCCAAGATTGATGGTCACTACTCGACACACCCCTCTAATCTCTTCCTCACCCTCCAAAAACCATCACAAAATCAAAAAAAAAAAAAAATATCCTCGCAACCACTTTATATCCTCCGAGAAATCCCAGACTGCAGCGCTCCCTCCTTTTTTTCTTCCCCCCCCCCCCCCCCCCCCCCC
>UELX01001798.1:0-38424 GCA_900480035.1 Eupelmus urozonus
AGTTGGATGCATGAACTATTTTTGATAAATAATCAAACAATGTGTGAAAACAAAAACTTTTTTTTAAATTATAAATTATTTAAAATGAATTGTATTTTGTATTTATTAGAATCATTGTTAAAAAACAAATTTGTTGATAAATATTTCATAAATTCTTAATTTTTGATCGGAATTGAAAAATATTGATGACAGATATTTATAATCATTGATAAACCTGCTTGGATTTTCTCGAATTAATAAAAATATTTAGCACTTCCTGTTGCTTTATCAGCTGCATTACCTTATAATTATGGAATCAAAATTAATTAAAGCAATCCTTGATTTTAAAATTCTCGAAAATTAATTTTCAATTAAAAACTTTATAATCACTAATAACCTTACATAATCGATAAATTAATTAGTATTAGCTGTGCAGTAGAAAAAGAAAAAATGTAACAAAAATTAAAAAATCAAAATAGCCTTGCTGCTTAAATTGTCAACTCTTGGACGTATATTAAATAGCCTGCCACTTAATAATAAAATCCTTAAAATCTCATAAGACAGAAAAGACCATAAGGCAGGACTATCCAGCAATCCCTCGAGAACACTTTCACTATCTCATTATACCTCTCGCGATCTTCCTATTTTTCATGCACGAGAAGTCCGCTTAAGGCGGACACGAGAGAAGGAAATAGGCCGGCCCACACAAATTGATTAATGCGTTACAATTAAGATCGTTTCATTCGTAGGGCGGCTCGCGACTATATTATATTCCCAGCTCTCTTTTTCTCTCTGTCTCACTCTCTCAAGCGCGCGCGAGAGTGAACTGTCGTTCCAGAGAGCGCGAAATTTGTCTTCTGCATCACGTGCGCAGCCGGCTTTCCGGCTCTTGTGTAATTTGACGCGGAGTCTGTATTAATGGGCCGCCTCAATTGTATAGATAAATTTACAGTCATTCGTTCTGCATTCTTAATTAAAATGTTAACTGTTATTCATGCAGGCCGCGCGGCAATTTTATATTATATATAGTAGTGCGATTCCGCGAGTTTTGCAACTGCGCACGCGGCTCTCTCTCTCTCTCACGCGCGCGTATTTACATTTGAATGGAAACTTAATTTTGTAATGCAGGAAAATCAAAGCCGATAGAAGGCAATTTATGTACAAATGTCTTTATTATCGCATGTTAATTATTCAAAACAAATGAGGGGTTTGATACTCCGCCTCGATCATTGCTAAATATCCTTGTTATTTTTATTCCAGCAAAATACAGCTGTTTGCAATTAAGAAAATTGAGCGGGAATAAATTCACGAATCTATTTACCCTGAATAAAGAGTAGATTTTAATAATTTTTTTAAAAATTTCAAAACGAATAAAACAAAAAAGGTAACTACTTGACGGACTTTGCAAACTCAACTTTGTCATCAATTTATAAAATTTAATTTTAGATACACTTTTTTTTAAAGAGAAATTATTTGTCTTTAAATGATTTAAATTTAATTCGTATTATAATCATTAAAGGGATAAAAGCTATACTACATTTTTACATTTAAGAACAAAATAATTTTTTTAATTATAAGTAGAACATTAATTTTTTACAACTCAACGGCGTATGTACAATACCGTCTTATTAATCAAGACACTGTGGCCTTCCTTGCTTTATGACAGTAATACATTTTCAGTGCCCGGCAAAGTTTTTATTTATATTTTATCACTCTTATCAAGCGCTTAATCTAATGTTAACAAAAAAATATGACTTTCCACATTAACTTTGAATCGCCCCATCCCTCATCCCCGCAAAAAAGAAGCCGTGATTTCCCTCTCCGAAGCCTCCAACAAACGACCCCCGAAGAAAAGTCATAATAAGAATCTCGCTCGCGCTGGCGCGCGACTCCGCAAGCGCTCAGCCCGCAGATAAGAAGCCGGCGCTCCAGCGATATGGAATAAAACAATGCGCATCCGTTACCAGAGCCGCGGAATAAAAGAGTGCCGCCGGCATCAGCGACATTACGGCCTCTCGCGCTAAAAAAGGAAAAAAAAGGCCAAACGAGAGAAACAAGAAACTAGAAATTGCTCTGTTCCATCCTAAAGACGGAACAGCAGCAGGAGCAGCAGCAGCAGGCTCTATACCTATGAATGATTTATGCCGGTACTCTTTAGTATGCGAGCGCGAGAGGCGCCGGGGCCCGAGCGCTCTCCTTCTTCATTGTTCTTCCCCCGCTGAGAGGCGGGATCGAGAGCCGAGGAAGGTTATTTATGCCTTGAAATTAATCGTAACAAGAGCCGACGGAGCAAGCGTGCGCCGGCGCCGCAACCCTGGAATGTCATTTCTCCGCGCGCGCGGGCGCAAGCAAAGGGGGGGCCTGATGGCGAAAACTGCTTGACTGTGGCGCCAACCGAGAAGATCGACCATTCATCCTGCTCCGGCTACGGGGAACGAGATTCGCGGAATCGCTCGTTGTCGTTGATCGATCAGGGGAAACGCGAGGCCGGGGCTGCTCTCTGTGTGAGAGGGGGCTCGTCGCTCGTCGCTCTCTCGTGCAAAAAGCCCGTTAAGTGTTGCAATGATGCTTGAGAATCGACGGGTTCGAGTCACGGTCACGGTGCCGCTCTTTGTTTGAGCTTTCTGCGGGCTTCCGAGGAACGGTTTTATGAGCCGGCTGCTGAGGACGGTTAGTGGGAATTAATAACGAGTGCGGAATTGTCGAACTGTTGTTAATGAGTAGTTTCTTGAGAGGAGAGCCTAATGAGAGTTAACCGAAAAATAAAGTAAATAGATCTTGATTGGATTCTAAATATGTTGTCTTATTGCTGATATTAGTTAGAATGTTCCTTAGGCCACAGTTAAGAACGTATCAGGCCTATAACAAAGTTTTGAATATTAGACTTCTCTATGTAAATATCTACACTTACTGTATATGAAGTTCTTATTTGGGATTATTTTCTAGCACAAAGTTAATATAGGTATTAGATATTTTATTTTGTTCATCGCAAGTTTACTCTATATTTTTATTTATATGATAAAATGAAAGAAACAAATTAAAATGAATGAATCATATTTGGTTTGGCCAAAATATCGAGATTGAATATCATTTTTTCAACAATTTTTTGTTACTCCACTTTTCTTTTAATTGAAAAAAAAATCAATTTTTGCATACATGATACTTTTTAATCAAAAAAATTTGAAGTAAAAACTATTTTTTACTTATCTCTTAAAACTTTAGTGAATTCCAAACTGTGAAGATATTTTAGAAAATTAATACTTTCATTTTCGTCAATTCTAATGAAACTAGTTTTTATTAATGAAATGAAAATAGAGAAAATGCGTTTTTCATCTTAAAGGAATTTCAGAATAAAAATTTTAATATAAGTAGTTTCAAGTTCAATTTTTATTTTGTTTACGAGAAATCAATAATGATATATTTCCTTACATCGAACGTCAATAATCTGATTCTTTTTTAGTGTCAATGAAATGCGTCACTATAAGTAAGCTTCTGGTACCTTCTTCTACGTGTCTCGTTTTCGTAAGTTGCACGAGATATCCGACGCAATATATAAAAGGATACGGTAGCTTTCTGATTGAATTTCCCACGACCGCGATTTCTCGACGTGCAATTAAGATAGCTTGTTCATAAATTATTTATTGAACTATATTTGAAAAGTTTTAAAAGATTTTGAATCAAAACTTTAACACGGTTGTAAATACGCTACAGTTTTAAAACAGTAAATAAATAAATACTCTTTTAACAAGTATTACAAATTAAAGTTTAAAATTTTTTTACATAATACAAATATAAGCAACAACGAAATTCACTTTACAAGTTATTGAAAATTTAAAGAAGATTTATTTTGTGTCAGTTTAAATATTACTCAAAGTTAATAATTTACATGTTTGTTTTTCTAGTATAATTTTTTAAGCTCAGCCATAGTTTTGTATCTATGTAACGTTAATTAGTCAAATGTGCTTCTACTATATCTTTTTTAATCGAATAAAATATTTAAAAAGCTTTTACAACTTATAATAAACTTATTATTTTTAAAAAGAAGGATTTAACCCCGTTGTATTTTTTGTAAAACTTTACTCTGAAATCAAATAAATGATTTTGATTGATATTTTTTAGTTTCAGATGGATTAAAATCTTCTTTTTACTTTGTTTTTAGGCGCTCTCGAGTATAAAACTTTTTTGATAGCAAAAAGTATGTGTATATGGCAAAATTTTTTTATTCGTTAATAATATTCAAATATTTTTTAATTTAGACTATTTTCAGTTAGCGTTGCTTATAAACAAACTAATTGCACACAATGACATAACCGATTACTGTTTAAAAAATTAAAATACAAAATATATTTGATATTTGTAATTTACCCATTTACCAATTTGCCTTACTTTCTCCCACTTATTCCATATTCTCCAAAGAAAATTGTTTCGATATTAGGCAAGTAAAAAAAAAAAATTACTGCATGTAGAATTCAAAATTTTAAAATAAATTTATTAGTATTTATAATAAAAAGAAACGCAAAATAAACTTATATGTTCTTACATAATCGAGCTGAACATTCGTCAATATCAATACTTCTAAACAATTGAAATTACCGCGGAAAATCGTCCATAAAATAACAGACAACCTCTAATCACCACTCCACTCAACTCCCTTCCCACCTACAACAACATCCGCAAAAGAAATCAACAGCCAAAAACTCAAACCCCAATAAATCAAAGACTTTTCTCCCAACCGAATCCTTCAATCGAAATCCTCAAAAAGATCAGGATCCTCTCGAAAGACCGGCTGAGCGAAATTCCTCCCAGAAAGAGACAAACGGTGTTTAAGCAAGACAAAACGGCGCCTGCGCGCGCGGACACACGTACCGATCCATCTTGGCCGCGCGGAGCGTGAGAGCGCTGGCTACTGCGACGACGGCGCGCCGCGCGTGAACCATCCGATGCTGCGGTCACTCTTCCTGCAAGATCTGTCTTATATTGCGACTCGCTGTCTTCGGCTGATCTGGCTAATTTTCGATGCGACACTGTTCACTCGCGCACTGAGCTTTTTTTCATTTCTTTTGGAGTGGTAGCACTGATCAGTTGGGTAACTTTCTGAATTTAGCGTTTAGTTATTGTTTTTAACGACGGCTACTTTGTTCAGCATTGCGCCGTGGTCTTTACGTTTCGATAGAAAACAAAGTTAATGCTGCAGCAAAAATCGCCTTAGGAACAAGCTGCAACTCTCACAAATCCAGCACTTTTATTTAAAATTGTCACTTCTCCAACCGAACAATAACCGAAAAACTCCCCTTCAACAACAGCTCTGCTGCAGTAAACACAGCTCCGCACCTCGAGCCTGCAGCTTTGTGAAAGATCCAGACAGAGCTAGTAGCTCAAAAAACTACGGCGCGCGAAACTTTTCGATCCTCGCGGCGGCTCGCGCGCGCAGTCGGCTCAGAAAAATCCGCCGACTAAAAATACATTTGATGTAACCGCGATCCCGGCTTACACAATATCCACTCGGCTAGCTCTCGAGCCGCGGCGCGCGATCGATCTGGAGCAAACGAGTGCCTCTCTGCGGCTATAAGGCGCGCGCGATCTCTTTCATTCACACTTCCTCGCCCGAGCGAGGACCGCGTCACGCCGAAAAGTCACGGCGAGCTGGTAGCGGAGCGCCGTATTATACCGGCTCCGCACGCGTGTGCATGCAGAGAGAGAGAGAGAGAGAGAGAGAGAGAGGGTCCGGTCGTGTGGGCAGCTGCTCGCTCGCCGTCACAACACTAGTGGCGCTCTTCGTCTTCTCCTCTCTTCTCTCTGCGTGTGCGGTTACACCAGCCCGCCTCCTCGCTCTTTCTCTCTCCCGCGCTCTCCTCCTCCACCTCTGCCCCTCTCTTACCTACCTCGCGTCCTTCTCTCTCTCTCTCTCTCTCTCTCTCTCTCTTTCGTGGAGCAGAGCAGAGCTCGAGAGTCGGCGGCTGATCTAGGTGAGACTAGTTCTCCATATACTGTGTTTGGGAGAACGAAGTGAGAGAGGGAGAGTGCGCTGGAGACTTTTTTTTTATTTTCGAAGTCAGGACTGAAGAGAGGTGGAGAACGCGATGTGAAGTAGTGGGCTTATGAGTGGGTATCCTGTGCTCGAGATTCTGAGGAGTGAGCTTTGCAGTGGGATTATTTGTTGTGTTTTTTAAATTTAGAAGATGGCTCTGGGCTGTATTTGGAGTTTGTGCGAAATCTGTAGAAGCGAGCGAAATGCGTGATGAATACAATGAAGTTTAATTTGCTGAAGTTAATGTGCGTTTGAATGTTTAGAAATTTAGCTTCGTTTGTTGTAGTTTTGGTATTGTGCTATGCACTATATTTAATTTTACTAAATTAAGGAGGCTAGTCTGAATTAAAGTCACTGAAAATAAATAAAAAATTTAATACTTTAAAATGTAGTAGGGCATCATGTACTTTAAAAAAGTGCCCTTCAAGGGCTTTTGCTCATCCTGAAATAAATTTTGTCGGTCTCAAACTTTTTTAGCTTTGATAAAAAGTATCCTACAGAAAAATGATTAAATATATATTTAAAGTTAAGGGCAAGATGTTTTAAATAGCACAAGTGGAGACAAAAGTAACTTTTATTTTTTAAGAATAATAATGTAAATAATAATTTACATTTTTTAATATAAATTTGAAAAGTTATAATTTTTTAGCTGATCACCTTAGATTAATTTTTCAAAGCTGTTAAAAAGCTTATTCCAAAACCTTCAAAATGATGTATAATGATATATATTTTTGAAAAAGATATAGCGCTCTCTTTCTTCCAAAAAAGGATGGCTTTTTTACTATTTTTACTATACATGCAATTAAATGTTTAAAACAAAAAATTAGACCAAACCAAACTTGAATCATTTGCAATAAATTTCTATTTCAAAAAAGTTAATTCGATTTAACACATTTAAGCGTAAAATATCAATAATAATGCATTTGAACTAAATACTTTACACATGAATAGGTTAAATAATTTTGTTCATACAAATAATTCACGTAATATATAGAGTTACTATGAAGGTGTTTCAGTACAATAGGCTTCAAATTATCAAGTGATGACTAGTAAACGAGCTACAGATGTCAAAATATAACATTCCTAACAGAGGGCAATATTCTGAGCACAATATGAAAGTTTCAACATTATATTCTACTATTCTTTAAAAAGATACAAACATATATTTTTATTAAATTAATTTTAAAACAAAAATTCAGTCTCTTAAAAGATAAAGTTTAATTTCTTTGGTTCTTTTTACATACCTTTAATCCCACTAAATAACCACGAGCTAACGCTAATTTTTTACACGATTTCCAAGAATTTCTGCACTGATCAAACAAACCACGACACCTCCGAGATACAATCGTCCAGTCGCGCGGAGCTCATACATTTCATTCTCACTTCTCCAACTAAGGTAAAAATTAAAAAAAAAAAAAAGAATGCGCTCTCAGCCGCACATACCAAAGAAGCTAATTCCAAAACAGCGGATAAGATCTAAGAATAAAAAAAAAGCGTTACGAGCTTTTTGTTCGCCACTCCCTGACACTTCTCTGCGTCTCATTTATACACGAGAGCACCACTCGGTTATCTCGGTGTCGCGGTCTACCGATTCTCAAGATTCTACGGCACGCTTGACTTCATCCTTAGCCTGTGTCCGTGTGCCGAGAGTGTGTGTATATAGTCGCATGCGAAGTCTCCTCTCTCGCAGCGGCGAGTCTTTCTTTTTCGTCTCCCGGCGTTTCTTATGTGCACGCGCGTGCGATGCAAGCCTATAGCGTGATTTTAGAGGCGCGCCGCCGCGACGGAGTATCTCAGCGCGACGGCGCCAAAGAGTGGACGGGTGAGAAATTGAATGAGTGACGAGATGAATTCAATTTTTTTTTAGACGGACTTTTTTTCTTCTTCTTTTTTTCGTTGCTGAGTGCTGCGTTCCGAGTATGCTGAGGATTGGAAAGATAAAAGCGGGTTATTTGAAATTGTTGATTTTGTGTTTGTGAATTGTTTTGATCAAATGTATTTGGTATGCTGCGGAACTCTGGCGTTTGATCTACGGCTCCTGTGTACGAGCTGTGATGAGTTTTTGGTTGTATATAAAAAACGAAAACGAAGCAGTTTGGTGTATAAAATTTCAATGTACTATTTGAATTTTTATTTCACTTCAACTCTTGATGATATTGATTACAAAAATCTTTCCCCAACAAGATTACTTATAAAAATTTGTATTTGAAAAAACCTTGAAACTTTGTTTGATCAGCAATTTTACAACAATCCAGAATAAAAAATATTATTTCCTGTTCAAACTTTCACTCCTGCAACACACTTTATTTATTATCGCGTAAAAAGAGGATAATAAAAGCGAGCCATACTGCAAGCCGTAAAAAAGCAGCGCCGGACTACGCGTCCCAAAGAGAATCAAAACGAGCTCGCAGAGCTAAATAGAAGCGAAAAAGCCGTCTATACCAGTCGCAAGAGCAAAGTCATTATTTCGATATCGGAAGGATAGACACCTCCAACGCGCCTCACTTACAATGAGAGCTCTATGCGCGTTTCTATCCCTTTTTGTTGTTTGCCGGCAGCCGCGGCGATTTAGAAAAAGCTGAAAAGCCAGAAGGCATTAGAATCAAGCATTCACGACGTCTCGGATCCTGAAAGGCAGCCGTTCCATTCTAATGTTTATAACTTCGGAAGAATGGCAGAGATCATTTTCGCTGACACTGACGACAAAGCGGTGGTTATTTCTGAGGCTATAGGTTGAGCGAAAGAAGCGAGATTTTGTTTGTGTTTAAAGATGCATGAATTATTATTCCGGTATTTTTGTGATGGAATAATTTACGAGCGAGTAAGGCAGAAATTTTTTTAAGAAAGTTTAGAAAACCAAGTGGTTCTTGTTTTTTCTCAGTGAAAAATTGGAGCAAATACATTAAGCAAATAATTATGTATATAAGGTAGCAGATGTTAAGTAAGCGTGTTATTTAAATTGAAAACGTGCAACCATTTGATGCACGCGATTGATAAATTTGTGTAAGTTTGAACTGGAAAAGCGAAATATTGCTTTCAGTTAACTCGATCAATGTAGTTTACAGTTGTTTGTTTACGTGATGCAATGTTTTAGCGCAGTATCTATTCGTGTATCTACAATTTTTAAGCACATTTTTTGCTTCTTATAAAGTAAAAGAAGAAAAAAAATTATAATCGTGAAAATTACACATTATCCATAATTACTTCAAAATAAGAAACAATTGTGAATTGTAAGTTGAAAATATATTTTTACTTATTTGAAGACTGACAAACGGTTATTAAGTAAATGAGATGATTAAAACGCTGAAATTATACCACACACGTCAAATGGAAAATGTCATCCGGTAAAATGATGACTATTTCATAACTGTTAATTTTCGGATATTGGATCTATAATAGCTTTTATTTTAGATACCACGAACTAGAACATGTTTAATTTAATGCAAAAGAGCGTGTTTAATGAAAATTTAATGCAACAGTTGTTTATTTAAAATTATTAAATAATCTTTCGTTTACTTCGTTTTCCTTTAAAAGCCTCTTATCTGTTACGTATGACTCAAAAATACGAAAACGCTTTTAAGAAACAAAAAATCATCAAGACCCCCTCCCGATAACGGCCTGACATTGTTTTCATTTATCGACTACACTTTCTCGCCGGTGCTTTATAAATTTAGTTCGTCCCACGCTCGCACGCAGGGAAGTAGTCTGTTGCCGCCAGGCGCCACAGCTACCAGGTGCCCCATTATCGCGACATGCGACATCGTGCATTCACATCTCTCTCTCTCTCTCTCTCCCCCTCCTCTCTCTCTCTTTCTCTGAAGTATGTGCACGCGCGGAATAACTAAGTCATTGCTCCTTAAACTTCGTTGATGATGTGTATAAAATAGCTTAATCATCCGGGCTGCTGGAGAACGTAACGCAACGCGAACGAGATGCACGTAATGGGCTGTAAGCGAATGTGCTTCGCGAAGTAGACTTTCCGAGGATGAAATTCATGTTAATGTATAAAAGCTGATCGTTAGACGCGTAAAGAACGCTCAAAGCTTGATGTAGTCGCATTAAGGTGTTAGAACTGACAAGGAGAAGCCCGAGTGTTTGCGTGAAATGGATTGCAACGAGGCTTTGAATGTTCATTTCTGACGCCTAAACATGAAATCCTGGGCCCATATAGTTCAATCAAATGAGCTCTACTTTCTGAGGGAAATATAAACTATCTAATCTAAAATATCTGTAAAAACGATATTAAATTTTTTAAAAATTAATGTTTTAAGAGAAAGTCGATAAAATTTGATAAAAAAAGATTTAATTCAAGATTTGGTTTGTTAAAAAAAATTAATTTTTTGAAAGTAATAAATTATATAAAATAAAGATTTTTCATCTAAAGTGTAAAAGTAAATTTGCTTACCATAAATTGAAATATTTTTAAGTAGCTTAACTAATGTAGTCTTGAATTATACGCCCCTTAATTTCGTATATCATTTGATCAAAGGAGAAAAATCGCCTTCTTCATTGAAAATATATAGCACCGATGAATCCAATAAATTTTGGATTATGTATACTTATGAAGTATAGTATTGAAAAAAGGAATACATTTACTATTTTTAAGAATAATTTTGGCTTAAGCAGTGGAGATATAAAACAATAAGAAATAATATGCATTTTAGAAATTATTAGAAAAGCTCTAACATAAAAAATAAAAACAGGTTAAGCAATATAGTCTTTATTAACTTAAATTATTAAAAAATATCCTTACTTGTAGTAAATAATATATTATTCAGTTTTAAAATAGAAAAAATTCTTCTGCTTTTAACTTAGTCCTGAATCCTATCACTAGATTGAAATCTTTTATTTTCGAAATCGAGGACAAGCAAATTTATGAAGCGAATATTGCATGAATCTTGAACTCCAAAGAATCACCAACCATTGAAGTATGCATTATAGTGCCGTACATGAAAATATTTATTTAACAATGAGAAAACTTAACTTATGATAGTAATAAAATAGTCGACGACGACATGATTGAGTATAATATCACTGCTTGTATGAAGCTTAAACAATGAATCTTGCCATTTGCATATTATAATCGACTGTATTTATCGCAGACTGTTATTTTTTCTAAATCAACGCTCACTCGGCTCGACCTCAAGACAGCATAAAACGTTTTTTACACTTTAATCAAAAGTGCGCGGAAACAATAAATACAAGACTACGCGAACGCGTCGGCACGCTTTTTTTCGTAGCGACGTTTTCTTCTTAACGGCGCGACGTCAATCGATCAATGTAGGTGGTGTATATAACTTGATAATGAAGTTTGTCTCGGTCCTCACGTGCGGGCATGCATTTCAACGCTCAAGTAACTGGCACACATATACAGACGCACGGTCATTTCAAATTTAAAACCTGGCCGTAGGTGGGCAGACGACCACCCACACGTAGAACTTTATAAGCTCTCTCTCTCTCTCTCCTTCTTCCGCTGTCTCTTTCTTTTTTGAACGCTCGCTTTTTCGTTTTTTCTCTTTTTCCTCTCCCTCGACTCTCTTTGACTCTTTTGAATCGGCGTTTCCGTAAAGATTAGCGATTTCGCGGCTATTAACGACCGAGTGAATAAGAGAGTGTACCGCCAACTCATATTCTTGCTTATGGTCAGCGAAGCGAACTCTCGCTAAGATGCATTAAAGCCCGATTCATGCGCAGAATTCTCAAGTCTCGGCGGTATTATAAAGAGATTTCGAGAATAAATTTTAAAAGTTGATCGAGTTGCAAGGTATATGAAGAATAAAATATTAGTATATAAAAATTTAATTAAAACAGGTTTTGCTATTATTAACGTGTAAAGTATTTCTTTTAAAGTCATTTTTTATCTTATTGTATAATATCGCAGTATTGTGCATTCGAAATATTTAAAGCCATTTTATTACGTGCTAAGTTTTAAAGTACGTTTCAAGATCTATTTAGAGTGCATGCGACTATCAATTTATTATACATTTTCTTTTTGCAAATTTCAAACAGGATTTAACTAAGTTATTGCATTTAATTCATCCTACGACAGTTTGACAGCTGCTCATGATTTAAGAGTACTTTTGGTGTTCGTTTTTAATCTAATTATAACTAGAAGTAGACGTAAATTAAAAGTTCTAAACCAGTAAAAAAATTTTAATCATTCACACGTCAGAAAACCACTCATAAATGTGGATTCTATAAGTGATTGATACATCACATTTATACCTCAATGTAAATTTTCTAACATGACAAATAATTATTATCTATTTTTTAAAAACTTTTTAAGCAGCTTTTACATGATTTAATTTACTTCTAATATTTACTTTTCTACTCTTTGTCAAGGCAGTGAAAAACGCACTTTACTCTAGCACAAGCGAATATATAAATTTATGAGAAATACGTGATGAAAGATGAGAACGAATTGAATTTATAAATAAAGTTATTCGAGGACTATATGGCATCATTATTTTCTGTCATCAAAGCTTATATAAAACGTATTATTTTATAAATATAATTGATGCTCGATATAAGTCAAAATATCCTTATATTATTTACAAGAGAAAACATTAACCATTTTGTCATTTGTATAAACCTGCCCCTGTATGTTTTTAAAATTAAATTGTTGCTAATTACACAATTCTTAATTAATTCGTGTTAAGAATTAATTAAAAAATTTTTAAAGTAGTTTAAATTTTATTTCATTCTATCTGCCTTGTATTTTCTTTTAAAAATAAAACACAGATTTTATTCCTGTTACTGAATTAAATTGGATACATAAAGCAATTTCTCTGTCTGTGAAATTGACTTCGATCAAAGAGAATAGTTTGTTTTGGAAGATTGAAAATCTTGATTAAAATCAGAAATGTGTATAATGGTTTTTTTTTAAATATTTAAAAATTATTCATAATGTTTAAAATACTATTTGCAGAAAAAGTCGATTCTTGCAATTATTAACTCTTAAAGGGATCCGAAACTAAATGTTTCCGACTGAGTTAACAGTGTTTATAACTTTAAAAAAAAATATTTATAACTAAATAAATATAGTGAATTGAGCAAAAAAAATGGTATTTGAACAAAATTTTTTGTATATTGTCAGTTTTTATATTATTTATATTCACAGAGATAAATAAGAAATTTCATATAACTGCCATTTTTAACCGATTCAAAATATTTACTTAAAATTTTACACAGTGATAAAATATATCATTGCTGAGGGCAACTGCATCCTGGATTTCTTTGCCTCGTAATATACTTTTTTGATAGTGAAAAAACTGTATAATCTACATAGTCGGTAATAATAGGACTTTCGAAACCTTTCAAATCATATAATTATTATTAAATAACATTTTTGATAAGTGATAAAAATTAAATTATATATCTTAAATAAAATTTCTAATTCAATTTAATCCTGTAATTAAGATGTTCATTTACTCCTTTCAGCAGATTTCGAGTGGCTACATAAATAAAATAACATTGTTCAGAGACTTTTTTAAGCTAATACTCAGCGTCCGGTTTGAATAATAAAATGCCCTTGGCGTAAAGTAAAAAAGGTTGGGAGCTTACAATCGGATTAAGTAAATCTCTTTAGGTCCGCAATAAAAGTTGCATTGTTTTTGTAATAGCATCCAAATCTCTTAGAAAAATCTGTTAACTGCTTGATAAATGATTATCTCAGAACGAAATCTTTTTTATGGTTGATGAAGTAAATAATTTCTTTTTAATTAAATATATAGTTTAAAAGCATTTATTGTTACATATATGAAATAAATTATTACAATATTTTTGTACTTTAGAGTTAAAGGTAATTATCTTCACAGTAAAAACTTCACAAGTGTTAATAAAATATTTAGTAACTATATTTTTAATTACTGTTTGCATTTGTAAAGTTTCTAAGTACCTTAGAGACAAAGGTGATTATCATCTTCTGTTGTTCTATGGAGAAATATTTCTTATTACAATCATCGCATTCATATACAAACGTTTTTCTGTACTTTTTATCATCATAACAATTCTCTTGTCTTGAAAATTAACATCGCATTTTTTTGATTCCTTACATGTGCACGAGTGAGGCTCGTATCGTGCATTCCATTGATCACATCCATGATTGTTTGCTTCAGCAACATTTTTCTCAACATTGATAAGCACATGGTATGTTCCAGTATCAACAAAAAGCATGTCTCCTGGTCTCTCTACAATTATTGAATACGGGATTCCCCATTCTTCAAGTAGACGAGGTGAAACAAGATAAATTTTGTGCTTCATTACTTGATAACATATTTATTTTTTCCTTATCTTTTTCTCAAGTAATTGGTAACCTTTTTTTCAAATTCAGCTTCAAATTTGTTATCTACAACAATCCATATTTTAGGGCTGCCACTCTTTCATACATATATTAATAAATATTTCTTTATTCGATCTATTGGCATAAAGAAAAATATTTATTGAGAAGTGAATTTCTTAAAATTAAAAAATTATAAGGATGTAAATTTTGAAATAATACACTCTTAAATTTTACCTTTATAAATGAATGAAATGATGAATAAATGGCACTAACAAGTAAATTTTGTTATAGATTTTCTGTTTAGAACATTGTATCTAAAAATAGTTACACTCAATATCACTGAGCCGTTTATAATACTTATTTAAATCCTGAAGTTTCAAACATCCAAATTTCATTATTCCCCTTTAGTCTTACTCACAAAAATAAGCTGCCCCACATCAACTAAATTTGGCTCGCATTCATACCCGACTTCCCTCACCGCCTCACAACGACGCGTCCATCCTTACATTCCCGGCGCCAATAAAATACACGCGGCTCCTCATCGATCCATCCTGCCCAGCACACTTCATAAGTATTCTTACCACCAACGACGATTCGCCTCTATCTCTCTCAAGAAGCCATACCCGCGCGAAACGCCAGCCGGACGCTTTCGAGGTTGCGTACATTTTTAACGCCGCAAAAAAGAGGACGCGCGCGCGCGAGCTCTTGAATTTGCGGTTTATATCCCTCCGCTGCTCCGTTTCGTCATAGCGCTCGACTTGAGAGAACGAACTCGGCCAGCCAGCGATGTGCCTTCTAAACAGTCGTCCCACGAGTGGACGGACACGTGCTCGAACGTTAAATTGCCTTTACTGTTATATAGGTACAGGGCCAAAGGCGCGCGCTGGGCTCGGGCAATAAAAGTACAAGCGAAACTCCGAGGGCCAGTAGTCGCGATATTGTGCAAGTCCTGGGCGAATGCTGCGCGCGCTCTCTTGTTTATTACGAGCGCCATTATTATACGGATGTAAAGGGCGAGCTGTCGCAAAGTTGTGGCTCTAGTTCGCTCCGCGCGGGATGGGAATTGAAATTTTTTTAAAAACTGAGAGATGCTACGCTTTGTTTGGCTTCGGTGTGGCGGAGAATAACTCCAGCTTTTTAATTTAATATCTAATTCTGAAAAAATATGTGTTTTATCATAATGATGAAACTTTTTGTTTTTAATGAGAAAGATAGTTTCTATTTATTTGTAGATTTTATTAGTATTTGCTTTTTAATGTGCAATGAATAATTTGCTTTTACAAAATAACAAAACTAGCATGAACTTTGGTTAGTCAATTAAGTTACATTTATTCTCGGTATAACAAAAGTTTTGCTAAAATCTATTTATAACATTATTTTTGGAAAATCAATAGATGGACCAACTCGACGCAATATCTATTTGAATAACAGTTGATTGCCACAACAACGAATCGAAACGAATTAATCGAAAACAGTTTTTTTTAACTTGTTGCGTTAATGTAACGCGCTTGGAGACAGTAAATACGTCCCCAGAGGTGAGCGGCTAGGGCAATGGGGGCTATTTAACTGCACTCCAGCATTCAGTTTGGAAGCGCAAATAGCAAATAATTCGTGCTCGGAATGTGTAACGGCGCAGACTGGAACATTTTAGCCGCAAATGTCAGGCATTTGATGTTTGACGAGAGCGCGCTTCCGATCGACGCTCTCGATTGTTGCCGACGCAAAGACACGAGGCTTGTAAAATTCCGATTTGCTTATTAAAAATGATTAAATTTGGTGATATTCAACAATTTAGAAAAAGCAATGGATTTATTTTTATTTAAATGGCAAAAAGCCACTATCCGAAGTTAAACAGCTACCGAATTCAATAACTTTTTCAAATTAAAGACTTAAAAAAACAAACCAAACTTTTTAAGCAGAGCAAAAAACACAACCTCCAATCCACAAAAATCAACACCGCCCATCATTCTGCGTGAAAACACCCCAAGCGCCGGAGCAATCAATAACTCGAAAACAAAAGCCGAACAACGGCGAAACTAACCTGCGTCATCCAGTTCGACGAACTTTCTCGGCTGTGTCCTCGTCGCGGCGCGAAAAGCCAGGTTATCATGGCTCGCTTTTTCGCGCTGTTGCTGCTGCTTTGCAGTCTTCACGCGCAAATCTCGGCAGGCAGCAAGCTGGACGGATACGCTCGCAGCGGCTTCTATCACGGTAAGCGCGATCAATTCGCAGCGCGCGGCGGCTTTTCAAGCCTTTGTCTTTGCGGCGGTACGTGGCCGAGCGCTGAAAAGTCGACGGGTTCGGATTTTTGATTCGCTCGAGCGCGGAATGGGACTTTTGGCTGTGGGAGGGAGTTTTCTTTAAGGCGGAGAGGAAGGAAGCTCTTTAAGGGATTGGAGAAAAGATTTGTAAGGAATTGCCGGTGTGGGATTGAAGTTGAATTTTCGAGAGGAGATTGTGAGGTTGTCAAGGAAGTGGGTTGGGGCGGGTTGTTTTGATTTGTTTGATGAAAATGATAAGGACAATTAATAGTCTGTAAAGGACAGATTCGTTTAATGTTTAAAATCATCTTAAATATGAATACGAAATAAATAAACATCGACTAATTGTTAAAACTAACGATATTACTTTATTTTCTTTAATATTTAATATAATTTATTTTTTAAGCAATTGCCAGGATATTGACAAAAGAGATTGTATTTTCGTTATTTTACAAAAAATATTTTAGAAAATGGTTTGATAGAAAAAAGAGTGCACATGCATCTAAAAAATTTAAAGGAAAAAGTAGAAGTTCCGAAAAGTTTGTTAAATTTTACGAATGGAGCGTAAAACAAAAGTGACAGCAGAAACCAACGGCTTAAATTGCGGTTGATTCATGGTTGTCGTCACGCGTTTCGCTGTTGCAGCTAAAACTTTTCAGATTCAATATTAATAGAAAAAAGTCATTACTCTTTCTAAAAAAAAAAACCAACCTCCATACTTTTTTTAAACCACTCGCATCTCTTTTCCCATTAATAATAAACTTTCAACAAAATAAAAAGTTACGATTTAAAAGCATGCTCTCCCCTAATTATCCATTACATTTCCAACTATCTCCGGGCACTCTACTATTAAACATAAACATAAACCCTTTACACACCGAATGTAGCGAACCGGCCTGAAAACAGTAACCGCGCGAACACAACCTCTCATTCCATTCCCTCGAGGCGCGTCTCTTTTTTATCCTCCCGCCGACGTCGACGAGCACAACGGCGAAATTGATGGGCAGCAGCAGCAGCGCGAACGGAACACCGGCCTTCATTGACCGTTGGGACATAATGGGGGGAAAAGGGGGGGAGGGCTCGGTGCGGCGGTCGGCTCCCTCAACCCCTTCTCGTGTACGGTCGATTGTACGGTCGGGTTAAAGCCTGAATTTGGCAGCTCGGTGACGAATATCTCCGCTATCTCCCCAACATACTATATCCTTGACACGCCGGCGGTATATTCCTTCTTTCGGCGGGGGCTGTGCGAGAGAGGCCGGACGCGCCTACTTCTGCGAGAAAGTGAGGAGGAAAGCGAGTTAAGAGCCTTCCGACTGTTCGGGGCTTTTTTGAGCCCTTTTTCGGACGAGGGAAGCTGGTCGATGCCGTAAGGTCCCGTGGGCGCGAAAGTGATGTATGGATTGTTGAAAAAAATATGATTAATTCGGCGCCGGGTTTGATATAGAAGGAAAACAGATAGTTGGAAGAAAGATAAGGTTTATTGTGTTTTGAAAATTTTATTAACTTTTTTTAAATCACTTGGCGAGGCGATTAAAAAGTAGTAGGCGAAAATTGAATAACCAGTAGGTAGGACCGATAAAACTCTTTAAACTTTTATAAACCTCTATCATCAAAAATGCTTGCAACGGTCTATATAAATTTATTCTTTTGATATTAAGAAACTGTCGATCAAACATCTAAGCTCTATCTAAAAGCGCTTAAAACAGCCGTAAGTCATCCATTTCTTTTAACTTTATTGCAATACATGAAAGTACAGTATATACCCTCTTGTTTACCACCCCCATAAATCTTTCACCTGCACTATAAATTCCCGGCGTACTAAATGGAATTTTATGAAATACAACAAAAGCTCGACGTACACCAAAGACCCTCCGCTGCTCCGCCGTACAGTTGCCAATCTGCACATTATATATCGCATTGTCTATTACGCCATTCGTCATACCCCACTAAGGTGTGCGATAATTTATAAAATATGTCTTTCAAAATGACGCATTAAGCTGTAAGTATTTTACAGTTGTGTGTTGGATAAATTTTCAAGTCATATAAAAGTTAAAGCTTTGAAAGATTCTTCATAAAAGTTTTTTAATGTAAAGTTGAGGCTAAATTTTCAGCGTTAACTTTTAAAATAGTTTTATTATTAAAATATTTAAATACCGAAATACAATTTTCCACCGAGAACTTACATGCGGGAACTATATTTTTGCTAAAATATAAATATTTATCTCCTCCATGCTTTGTCAATTCAACGCTCAACGGCCAAACTCTCGCAATTAACAATTACTCGCAACGTAAATTCCATTTCCTCGCCCAACTCCCCCGCATTCTTCGCGCTTCCGTACTTCACTGCTCCCGACGCATTTCCCCGAGTTATACTTCCACGAACTTCCAACTTGCGAAATCTGACTCTACGTGCATGCACGCAGCCAAGAGCGAGCGAGAGAAGAGGGAGAGGAGAGGAGAGAGAGAGAGAGAGAGAGAGAGCTCACGCATCCCTGCGAATGAGGGGCGACACGCCTCCGAGGGAATTGAAATTCGAAATTCCATAATAACCATGTTTGTAACAAACTTTACCTCCCAGTTACGCCCGCTGGGCCGGCGCGTATAAACGACGCGCAGGAAAGTTTCGGGGCGCGCACTTACCGTATCATTATTCGGACCGTAAACGCTTGCGCGCAGCCGATCATAATCTTCCCCAGACGCTTGGCCCCTGCCACGCTTGAGCGAGCCGGGACAGAAACCCGAGCATGAATAAAGAATCGCGCGCCCGGGCTTTACGTACTGATAAGACGGAGTGCGGCTGTGTGCGCGCTGACAATGTTGTAAAGGGGCGCATCGATTTTTTATAAGAACGAGGGAGCACGGATTGTTCAATCTTTTATGGACTCTTTTTCGATGCTGATCGCCTACTTCATTATTTTAAGCTTACGTGAATGTTTGGTAATGTTCTCTAGTGGCGTTCTGTTTGATCTTTTAAATAAGTTAAGGGATTAGTGAATACGTTTAGTGGAATTATAATTCGAATTTAATTTTTTTGTTTGGGAAATCGTAAATGTTGTAATAGGGACTCGTTGACTCGATTGTAGGAGGGATGTTGGCGCTTTATTGCATTATAACTTTGTAGTTACTCTCAGTTACAGGGATCCACTCCTTTCTTACAACTTTTAATTTTGAAAAAATATTTTATCACGTTCTTGTTATTTCTTAGAAGAACAAGCTGACAAAGAAAGTTTGAAAATTAAAAACTGGATGAAAGAAATGGTTCTTGTGATTGTCAGTAACATAAGGCTTACCTTAATCTTAAAATCAGGCATAAAAAGAAGTACTAATAGTTAATTTTAAAAATTAGTATCTTCGATGTCATAGTGTTTATAAATTTAAATCTAAATAAATTTTTATGAAACATGCATGTTCATTACTTTAAAAATTCTTAAGATCTTAAATGGACGCTTTGTTTGCTATTGCGTTTAAGGTAGATACACTCGAGACATTCGCGAAGCGGAGCTGGTGGTACCACGACGTGTACACGAGGACGGTGCATTCCATACTTACGAGCTACCAAATTTTTATGACCGCAGAGAGATTAATAATCGAAAAAAAAGAGACGTAGACAGACGGTGAGCAAATTTTTATCGCTTGTCTATAATTTTAATTACTCTTTTTATTTAATACACTGTAAGAAGATACATTACTTAATCTGTCAATGCATTGTATTAAAAATATCAAAATTCTGTCAAAGATTTTAAGAGATAATTACGAAATAAATTCTAATATAGTTCATTTATGAAAATGTAGGAGTTTTAAGTAGTTACAGACGAGTTGGTATATCTTGCTAACATTCTATAGTCACTTCCGTTAATTTTATTATAATTAAGAAAACCGCAGCAAAATTGAACGTGGGATAAAACTGAATGAAGCAAATATTTTTCTTTTACGAAAACTTCTTATGAATGTGCATATAGTAGACAGTACGGCCTATTATTATAGTTTATATTTTGCTTGAAAAGCTTCTTTTCTTTATTAAAAAGTTAAATTTTATACTTGAAACGAAAGTACTTTTTTCTTAATATCTTTATAATGATTATTAAAGTAAGTTATACTATGCTTATGTAATTAACGGTAAAAATTTTATTATTTTTTTTTTAATTAGCGCAGATTTTCATAACACGATGCATTTTTATTTACAATATTTTTAAATTTATCACAATTTTATATCAGTATTTTATTTTTTATTATTGTTGTATGAATAAATAAAAGATTCAAGTATAATCTTCAAGAAATCCAAATCCATCTGAAATAAGGATAAAGATTTGAGAAACTTTTTAACATCAAAATAATGAGAGTCATTTCAAAAATCTTTAATTTATTTTCTAGAAAAAACTTTATGAAAAAATGTATTTTAATAAAGACATAAACATTATATTACAAAGAAATAATATTCATTTTTACTTTTTTCAATTCTATAATTTTCCTCTTTCCATACTTGTGACAGACTGCATTTAGTGCTGCCATTTGCTGGTGCCGATCACCACGTCGAACTGGAGCCATACCATGACTTCATCTCGCCGCACATGGTTATCGAAAAACGCGCCTTGAGCGAAGACACTTCTCTGCATAACGGCGGCGTCAGTTTCGAGTGGCCGAGTGATCGTCAATGCCATTACAGGGGTGTGCTGCGTAATGACCAAAACTCAAGAGTAACTCTATCTCTCTGCGATGGAGTGGTTAGTTTTCTGTGTTGCATTTGCAATATAGTAGAATTTTTCTAATCTAACTAACTCGTGAAGAATTAGAGAAATAGGTCAATTTTCTTTTATTAAATTATTAATTTGATTTTATTTTAAATACTTTTCAGATTATTAAAAAGTTTTTGCACGTCAATTAGCAAACGTTTTTTAGATTAATAAAGATAAAAGCAGTTTACTTAAATAAATTTAAAGATTGGGTTCTAATTTTGTTAAAAATTAATAATTTAATGATTAAATGCAAATGGGTTAAAGTGGCATTCTTCAAACAAAGAAAATAGACTAGATAGATCAAAAAATTTTAATAAGTTTAATTAGATTAAAAATAAAAAAAAAACAATAGATTCTTTATTAGAATTTTATAAAGAAATAATTTTGTCGTATCTGTTCTTACCTCCTTTTTTTATGATTGATATTTTAAGGCTAAGTAAAGTACTTAGAAATTTACAACTAACAAACAATGTTATGTAAACAGTGCTAGCCATAGTAACACTCTATTATACAAAAGAGCCCATCGCCATAAACCAGGTCACAATATTTTGATTACGCACACAAAATAAACATAAATTTCCCACAACTCCATAAGAAACTTCAACATCCTGTTTAAGAGAAAAGGCAGCAAATGCGATAGAAACTGAAAGAAAAAAGAGAAAAAAATGTCAGCCACTGAGAGAGGAGACAGATCAGCAGAAATTGTTTTTCAGACTTATTCTTTCCCGTTTTCTGATTAATGTCAAGCTTTAATTCAGTATTTACCATAAAAGAGTCTCAGCATTCTAAGAAAGAGATAGGCAGAGCGAGAAAGAAAGAGAGAGAGAGAGAGAGAGAGAGAGAGAGAGAGAGAGAGAGAGAGAGAGAGAGAGAGTTAGCTGAATCAGCGACATTGGTGGAGCAATGCATCGATCTATATGCAAATGCATTTATTAATTTGCATGCGTTTAAGATGTAATAAGGACCTTGCTTAGGCTACCAAGAAAGCAAGCGAGCTCGTGCTGAAAATTACGTGGGTGATCCAAGCCACGTTTTCCAACCCCCGACTTCCTCTCGCCTCCCTTGTTTGATTCAAATTCCGAGGGACTATCGGTAATCAAGGAACAATTTCATCGCATCACCATTCAAAAATTTAATTAATCCTTTTATCCATGATTTGCAATCTGTCTTGTACATTTTTCTCTGCAATTAATTAATTACTCCAACAACTTATAGTATAAGGTCATTACGCAATAAACGTGACAATTTAGGTTAGAATAAATATTATTTTTTAACTTTTAAAATAAATTATTTTTCAGCAAATTTTAAAAAATGTTTGCATACTACCCTGGTTTTATTAACTCGCTTCCAATATTTATTTTGAAAATGCAATATTTTTATGTAGTGACAAACTTTAAAAATCAACTTTTTCTATAAAGAATTGAATCAATTTTTTTGAAGACATTTTCAAAAACTAGACTGTATAAGAAAAATTTTATCAGTACACAATTTTAAAAAAAAAGTTTTCGTTTATAAAACTTTATTTAGATTGTACAAGTATTAAAAACTTTGTCAATACGTTAGAAAATAATAATATAAAAGAATAAAAGCGGTGGGATATAATTTTACTAAGATTTTAATAGAGATTATACTAAACTTCAAAATAGTTACAGTGTTCATCATGTTAGTAAAAAAAATCTTTAGCACGAACGTTTCGATGAAAAATGAAAAAAGGGAAGATTATAAACAAAAATATCTATGTTTATACATCAAAAATATCAGACTGAATATTAGAATATGTATTAATATTCACATGTAGTACAATTCCTTTGTTTAGGCAGGATACATGCATACTAATCACGGAAGGTATTTCATAGAGCCACTTCAAGAAGATATACCGGATGCCAATGGTCAGCACGTACACATAGTGTACAAAAGGGAAGTGCCACACGAAAATTTTGCTCATACAAAGCAACCTTTCTGCGGAGCTAATGGTAGATAATAACTTTTTCTTATTAGATCTTATTTTCCTTTAATTCCTGCTTTTCTTCAAGAAAAATCATTCTCTAAAAGATATTTATGCGAAACAAAAAAATCATTCATCATTAAAAACATTGTATTATTGTAATGAAACTCATTCCGAAACAATAGCTAATTACAATCCAAACGTTTTTAAAGTTTTTCCTCGCTAAAAGTCAGTACATCGCGATCTCCCACATTAGCCTGCAATTAGTGCATCCTCGAGAATTTGTGCCTGACCCGAGACCTCTCCATAGACCGATGTTTGTTCTGGTAAATTGAATCCATTATCCTCCGCAAACACAGACGATTGGGAGGACGCTTGGAGCGTGCAGCTGGACCGACTGGAAAGGACGAAAGCACGAGCGTCCGCCTCGGAGGACGCGATCGATGAGGAGGTTGCCAATAACGAAAAGTCGTCCCCGGTTGCGGCGGCCGAGTCAAGCAGCACCCACAGCGTCCATCGGTACATCGAGGTCGCAGTCGTTGCAGACCGGAGCTTTCTCAACTTTCACAACGGCACCAATTACGAGCAGTACCTGCTCACCGTGATGAACATGGTGGCGGACTTTTATCACGACGCCAGTGTTGGCAATCAGATTGACGTCGTTGTAGTGCGGATGATCTATCTGGAGAGGGAGAAAGAGGAGGTAATGTTTCTTTATGGGAGATTAATTTGAGTATACTTGATTTTTAAAATATGTTAGCTATTATTAATCCGAGCTTTTAAGTTTCACTGTATATCAGAGTGAGAGAATAACCATAATTTTTAAACGTGTTTTATGGAGTTACGTTAAATTATCTGTTTATTAAATGAAATTAAAATTTATATTTTCATATTACAATAATGTTATAATTTAATGCATAATTTTGCTTTTAACATAAATAATATTTTAATTATTTTAAAAGCTTTATCAAGTATTATTCTAAAATATAGAATTTTTTATATTAAAAAGTAATAATATATTATTAACAGGTGGATTTACACATTAGTGCTAATGCGGATAAAACTTTAGAAAGTTTTTCTAAATGGGCCGAAAAGCTCAATCCAACGGATTCAGAGCATCCAAATCATTTTGATGTAGCCGCTCTTGTAACAAGGTAATTTTATATATTAAATCTCCAATAATATTTGATGCTTATTTCTACATTGTATTTTCAGACATGATATATGCGCTGAAAAGAATAGCTGTAATCTTTTAGGATTAGCTTTCGTTGCAGCTGCTTGTGAACGTTCAAAAGCTGCTTGCATAAACGAAGATTCGGGACTTCTACTTGGAATAGTTATTGCTCATGAAATTGGTCATACGTAAGAATAGGTTTGAATTTATAATTCTCTGTTTGCTTAAATGTTTATTAATAAAATATCACATCCTGGCTGAAGGTAGCACTTTCGATCCCGACTCAAAAACGCAAATATACCGCAATTTTTTTTAGAGATATTTCTTTATTTAGAGGTATTTTCTATTTTCGCCCAGAGCACGTTTTTATCACCTTCGCTTCCATCTTGAGTGGCAATTTACCCTTGATTTAAACTGATGAACTTTTTACTCGCTTAGATGAATTATATACTTTTCAAATAACCTTACACTGAAAAAATACTTTGAAAATATAACGTATTAATTTGTTATATTTACCAATTGCCTTGGTTATCCATGATCTAACCAATTAATTTGTAAAAATTAACACTATTCTTGTAAATATAACAAAAAACTTCACAGGAGCCTCAAATTATATTTTACCAAGTGCTACTTGGTTATTTTATCAAGCATTTTTTTCAGTGTACATGAACTCATCCTTAAAATTCTTAAATTTCTTTAAACATTCTATAATAGTTTGAAAAATTATAGTTCTAATTTGATGTTTCCGTATCAAATACTGAATTTACTCGTATAAAATATCTGGACGTTTTATCCGTCTAATTTTCTTAATTGTATTTAAATTTTGATCGGTTATTTTGAGAAATTCTGCTTTTTGCTTGTTATTGACACCTTTCAAATATATTTTGCTAATGCAACATTTGAAATTTAACATCTATATAAGCTTGAAATAGTTTGAAAGTCGAACAGCGTTTACTTTTATCGACATCATAATAAAATTTCCTTACTTAAAAATGCTACAACCAGAAATTGAAACAATTAAAGATGAGATTTGATTAGTTTTATTAGAATAGACATTAAAAATAATATTTTAATTACAGTTTAATTAAAATATTATTATTACTTATTTTTGTTTCAGTATAAAATAAAGTTTGTTCTTAATTTTGCACAGATTAGGATGTTCACACGATACTGAAGAAATTAGTGGATGTCCATCCAAAGATAAAGATAACAGTTTTTTTGTAATGTCACCTATTGTCTTCATTTACACAATTAGATGGTCAGCATGTAGTCGAAAATTCATCACAACATTTCTTGAGTAATTTCAGTTAAAATAAATATACTAGGAATGCTGATATATTTGCTGCAATATTTGTTCTTCACTTTTAATAATTACAGAAGTGGTCTGGGTGAATGTTTGAACAATAATCCGAAAAATCCCCCTGACAAGTACAAATACCCAAATATGTTGCCTGGAGCTATGTACGATGCAGCTTTCCAATGCAAACTTGCCTATCCCGGCTCTAAACCATGCGATTCCGAAGATGTAAATTGAATAATAAAGTATACAAATTATTTTAAGCATTATATTTTGAAAACAAATACCATTTCACTGATATTACGGTTAAGCATTTATTTTACATAATTCAAAATAATACTTCTCCATTTAACAAAAATATATACCTCTAGGGGGATTGCAAAGACCTATGGTGCAACGTAGGTCGTGATAAGTGTAAATCAAAGGGCGCACCACCAGCAGATGGAACAAAATGTGGAGAAAATAAGGTATTTTCAATCTATATGTAAGTAATTAAAATAATAATCTAAATAATTGAAATAATAAAGAATATTGTAATTCATCAAATTTAAATCACTCTTATAGCACAGAATTAATCCAAAATCAATTTTACTTTTTTTTTAAAGTTACTTTAGTCTTGTTATATTTACAATTTTGTAAAAAATTATTAAATTAAAGCAAAAAGATACATCTACCTTAACTTTAAAAAAACCTCAAGTTAAAACTAACGGAGTTTTTCATCCAAAATATCAATTTCAAATATCAGTAAATCTTTAATGTATTAGTCTAACCGATTTTAAAAATAAAGCAAAATTGGCATTGCTCAAAGCGCAACCAGACGGCCAGCCAGCAGAACTATGCTAATTTACGTAAAACGTTCTACAGTGGTGTATTCATAAAAAATGCGTGGAAATGGGGGCGCGCGGCGACGCGGTGAACGGCGGATGGGGCGCCTGGGGAAAGTTGGGCGAGTGTTCGCGCACTTGCGGCGGGGGCGTTCAATTTGTCGAGCGCGAGTGCAACAAGCCGGCGCCCAAGAACGGAGGCAGATATTGCATCGGCGAGAGAAAAAAGTTCACCACCTGCAATACCAAAGTAAGTTATTTATACACGCACATACGTTAGCAGGGAGCGGTATTACATTTGCTTTAGCTGTCACGAGTTGTTTAAGAAACTTGGGCATTTAAACGAGAGTTGATCAAAACTTGGGCTGGTTTTAAAATTAATCTTGAGAATGAAGCTCTAACATTCGCAGCTTGATAATTAAGAAAATAACTAAAATTAAGGTCTCGGTAAATACAAATTGAATATTATTCATAATTACTTTACTTTACTGTAATTATGCTCTTAGTCGAGAAAATAAATATTCTTATTTTGAATTTCAATTCATCAATTATCTGCAATTTGTCCACTTTATTTTTCAAAGTGAATTCGAATTCTTTCCTTGACGATAATCCGTTAATCCTAACTAACTTCTCGGCACAGAAGAAATTACGTGTTTCTTCACTGTAAATTAATCGGTTTATCCACTCTCCACCTCGTAAATTGCAGCCGTGCGACCCCGGCAAACCCTCCTTCCGAGCTGTTCAGTGCGCCAAGTACAACCAGAAAGACGTCCTTCCGGGTGGCGGCCGCCACAAGTGGGAGCCCTTTTACCGCGAGGATCTCGAGTCCTGCGCTCTCTACTGCGTTAACCAGGAGAACACGTTCGTGAAGCTTAACCCCACGGCAAATGATGGAACTCCCTGCAAGGAGGACACGAAGCACATGTGCATTGGTGGCGTGTGCAGGGTAAGCGATCGATGTCCGATGAGTATCTAGAATAATCTTGGTTTTGCTTGACAAAAAAAAATATAAATTTTTATTAAGTTTATTATTAATTATAATAGATCTATGTTGTTTAGAAATTGAATATATTATTTTTAATAGATTATTCAATGTTTTTGCGCAGTTAAATAATAATGAGTTTAATCCTAATTATTTTCTTGTTTGAAGGAAAACAAAGCAATTTACTGTTGATTTACATTGATTTTTATGATTATAACCCTTAATTTATAAAAAAAAATCACTATTTATTCTAATAGCATTTTATAAAAAAGGCATGCAAGAACGTTTTAAAAAACTTATGAGCTATTTCACTGAGGACATTGATTAAATGTCAATATATAGGTTATGAATTAATATTTTAGAAAGTCGGATGCGACTGGGTTATCGATTCTGACGCAGTTGAAGATGTTTGCGGCGTTTGCAAAGGCGGTGGTACAGAGTGCACAAAAATAGAAGGAGATTATACAGAAACAGGAAAATCTGGTAACTATTCAATTTTATTTACAATAAAAATTTTTAAATTTTATGACACTTAGTATTACTAGATTTTAATTATGTTTTTGCTTTGAAATATGTTACTATTCAAATTGCTTACGATCGATTCTAAAAACAGTTCAAAAGTTATGCTTAATATTATTATTAATAATTATTTTATGATAGAAATATATTATAAATTTCAGGATACATTAGAATTGTTGTCGTGCCAAAGGGTAGTATAAATATTCGAGTGCATGAAAAAAATGAACACGAAAATACTCTAGCAGTGAAATTAAAAAAAAATAATAATTACTGCTTAAATGGAAATTTGTAAGTTTCAAATATAAAAACAACAAATATTTTTGGTATTAAATAATTGAAATAAATTACTATTATTTTTAGTCAAGAACAAAACAGTGGTAATTATAAATGTGCAGGTGCTGTAATAAAGTATGATCATATTTCAAATAATATGGAAGAAATTCGTATCAAAGGGCCAATAAAAGAAGATATCGAAATACAAGTAATTGAGATAAATTTATTAAAGATCAAGCCCTGATCTGCCCTAAGAATCAAAAATAGTAACATCTTGGTTCGGATAGATCGAAAAGTCTTTATGACATTTTTCAAATTTATTAAAGCATTTTAAACAGAATTTTTTTACATATAGGGGAAGCCACATTCCTATAACTTAGCCAGTATATATTTAGTTTATAACAATTGTAGTAAATATCTAATGTAATATTAAATTTTTGTTTAAAATACAAAACAAAAAATACTGTTTTGCTTAAAAAACAAAGAATTATTCTCTACATTAAAAATTTCAATGCATTGAATATTAAATAAGAAAACTAAAAAAGTATAATGTTGGTATACGGCTTTCCTTTAATGGTTTTATTATTAAACACTTTTTCAAGCAATAACCCATTATATTAAATAATCTTACTTTCCAAATTATTCAAAAATTTAATCAATTAATTAAGTTTCTTCAAATTTTATAATTTTTAAAGTTTCTTAATTTATAATTTTATTAAATTAGTTTATCGAATATTTTGATAGTACGTGTTCTACAAGTTAGAAAACCCAGGTGTACATTATGAATATTTTGTTAACAAACCGGACAAGTCATACACACCTAAATATTCTTGGGAATTCATAGAATGGACTGACTGCGATGCGAAATGCGGCGGTGGTACTAAGGTAAACGTTGAAAATATAATTATATTAGTAAAATAAGTTTAATACATTCCTGTATACAAAATAATCCATAATAATTGATATTTATTAATACGTGTAATAAACTAAAATAATGTTGTTTTTGGTAAATAGATATCCGAAGCTACTTGCATTGAAGAGAAAGCTGGAAAAGTTGCAGCTGATTTTTGCAGAGATATTCCACGACTCGCTCCAAAAAGTCAAATATGCAACGAAGCACCATGTCCCGCTAAGTAAATAATTTCTCTAACATGTTATGATTAAAAGAATTTTCAAATTTATTACTGACAATCTCGAAAAGACATTATGTACATGATTGAGCTATGAATGTTTTTAAAAGGTCCTCTGAACAAGGGGCTCCATCTACGTGAGGCCCCAGATACTTCTGTTTTTCGATACGGTCTCAGTATTTACTAACAGAGTGAACTCATACGCTTGATTACAGTAGCCTAAAGTCAGGCGCCTCTGCTTTCACCATCAAGAGGCGCCTATATATAATAACAGAGTGGGCGATCTTGCTTTATTGACTCGCATAATTTTCGGGGTGTCATATGTGTGCGCGCGTATGTGTATACGTATGCATACTGATGGATATGTCTGCAGATGAGATGCGTTTAGGTATTCCTGATATGCACTTATTTTAGCGATTAAATACATTCATATTTCATTTGCCCGTAAAGTAGTTTCAGATGGAATTTAAAATATTAAATTTATGAGTCAGTGGTGCTTAAAGGAAAGTTGAACGCGAGATCTACTGTTCCGAAGGTCAAGATCTTCTCCAGGAGTCATCATAACTCTTAATTTTTAGAATATTCCGCGTAGATATCTTATTTTTATTATCCATATAACAAACGGATAACAAGTTATTTTTAAAATTAATCTGTAACTAGAAACAATGTTTGAAACAGTGTTTTAATTTCTACATTACTGCAGTATCTAAACTTTTTATGAATTAATCAAATACAGAAGAATTAATAAATTTCGTCAATATTACTGCAACACAGTATTATCTTAATATTGCTATAATGTTGATATAATATTGACACAATATTGATACAATATTTCTGCAATATTGGCCAAATATTACGACAGTACCGAAACAATATTGACACAATACTGACGCTATATTGTTGCAATGTTGACACAATATTTACATAATACCGACATAATATTGACACAGTGTTGAAGTAATATTACAATATTGCAACAATATTCCTAGAATATTTCAACAACAATATTTCTACAATACTTCTATAATATTGACACAATATTCCGACAATATTTATATAATAATAACAATATTGATAGAATATTGCAACAATATTACTACAATTTTTTCTACAATATTGACTTAATTCTATCATAATATTAAAATAATATATACACAATATTGATACAATATTCATACAAAAATGCTACAATATTGTTACATATTATTACGATATTGACATAATACTGACGCTATATTGTTGCAATATTGCCACAATATTGACATAATACCTAAATAAAATTGACACAATGTTGAAGTAATATCAATACAATATTACAACAATATGCTTACAATATTCCAATAATATTTCTACAATACTCCTACAATATTGGCACAATACTGACTTAATACTAGTCCAATATTAGTACAATACTGATCAATTTGTGACAATATAGGCACAATATTGTCGCATTATTGCTTCAAGGTTGTTACCAAATTTGCACAATATCATTCCATTGTAGCAAAATGGCATTATTGGTTTAGCTGTATTTCAGAAGTATTATACAAAATACTGCATTAATAACAAAATTAATTAATACGCTGTAGCAGCATTTTAATAATATTGTAATAATATTATTATATAATATTTCTACAATATGAACGCAATATCGTTATAATATTGCTATAATAAGTTTAAAAATATTATTAAGTAAAAATTAGATGATTGGATATAAAAGCATATAAAAAATGATAAACAAATATATTTTACAATATTTAATTCACATTTATTTTATTATTATTATTTTCTTGTATACTTATGGTACTTACAGTATCTATTTATAATCAAAAGAAAATTTTGACATTGTCCCTCCATCAGTAGCAAAAAAAATTTGGATGTTTACTGACAGTATTGAATATTTACACCTTCTCCTCTATAAAATTTAAAAGAAAGTATTTCTCGATAAGACCAGAATGATTGCAATTTTTCCAATTCCTACTAAATAAACAAACAAAAAATTCGTTATTCTTTATAGATGGCGCGTGAGTCAATGGAGCCAGTGTACCGGATGCGGCGGTAAAAGCGGCGAGATGCGCCGCAAGGTCCAGTGCGTCCGCCCGGGTCCCCATGCAGGGGACGACTTTGTCGAGGCAGAACTCGAGGCATGTAGTGGCAAGCCACCAGAACAGGTTAAACATTGCGTTGGCCACGAACCGTGTCGCAAGGTTTGCCGGCCGAAAA
Source organism: Eupelmus urozonus (assembly GCA_900480035.1). Taxonomy (NCBI): domain Eukaryota; kingdom Metazoa; phylum Arthropoda; class Insecta; order Hymenoptera; family Eupelmidae; genus Eupelmus; species Eupelmus urozonus. The sequence goes on from UELX01001798.1 coordinate 31,647, forward strand.
AATCCATTAGTGCTGCAGCTCCACCACCAACGCCAGAGGAACGGCGCAAGATGATTGACGAACTAGTGGACTACGGACTAGCAAAGTACCTGGAGAAGTCGCATGAAGTTCTGGTGCCTGCACAGGAGCCCGCCGAAGAACTTGACAGGCAGGAGATGGTCTTTGGGAAAGTGGTTGATGAGTGGATTGGCGAAGAACAGGATAGCAAGGTAAATTTTATTATTATTTTGCTTTTGATGAAAAATTTCTTGATCAGTTTTTCGTTTTTTAAGTAATTTTAAGAAGTAGGATAAGATATAATTGAGTATTATTTTACTACATTATAATATTATTTCTAATTAATTTGATCTAAAAATCTATTTTCTATATTATTTTATTAACGTATAAAATCAATTCATAAATACATCAACTTATAAAATCCTATTAGTTGCTACTATAAGATGTAATTCATTTAAATGTTCTATCTTAAGATGTGAATTTTAAATAAGTTTCAACAAAAACGATATAAAGAAAAAGCTCTGTACTCAATAATGATACTGAAATATATTTAAAACTTATAATTCCGTTTTTTAATTTTGCAATCTAAGTGAATAAACTTCAATTATAACGATAGTGTTTCCTTTTGTATAAAGAGATTTTACTCTATATGCGTATTACGTTAAGCTATTTTAGTGTCTACCAAATTCGATGATCCTTGTTGGTGAAATCCCATTTACATCACTTTATGCTAAAGTATACGATAATTTCATAATATGCTTACAAGGGATAATCTTGAATTGAACTAATAACAGCAAAAATTTTCAAATTTTGAATAATAATAATACATTGCGTAATTTAGTCGCGTATTTATCTTATTAATTGAAAAAAAATCGGGGTGATAAATCATTATATGTTAATGAGAATTTTTACTTTTAGTGAAGTATTTTCTCGAAGCATAACTATTACAATATAGTAATTAGTGACCTATATACCTATATATTAGTTAGTACATGTCATAATTAGAAAATTGTAATGATAAAGATAACTTACTTGAAGATAGTTTTATTGGTGATTAAGTTACACTATTTGTTGACATATTTAAACTAGTTTTTGTTTAAATTTATCAAGATGTTTTAAAGTTACGTCGACGCAGTATCTACATTTAAATTTAGCTTTAGTAAATTGATGAAGTACCAACTACGTTTCTAGATTATTTTATAACTAAAAACAAACTTGGAAAGATACAAGCAGGTGCAAAATAGTAAGTAAACTGTGCTAAAGCGACTTTAATATTTTATTTAAGCTTTTTCCTTTTAAAAAATTTATTAAATTTAGTTAAGCATTGATCCATCATTTACGTAGGAAATGATTTATGTAAAAAATCAATAAATTATAAAAAAGGAAGTTTATATATTACGTTGAAGTTAGAATGTGATAAGGTACGAACTGAAAACAGAGCTTGATTCGGATTCAGTCTCGCTCTGTAAAAATAACTACAATGTTTAAAAAATCACGAACATTAATAACACAAGGTCGAATTTCAGAAAACAATAATTATTTTAATCATTTATTTGAATAAACGTAAACTTCATTTGTAGGGCTTCATTACAAAAATTTACAATTAGATTTTTTAAGAGAAACTTTTGATTGAATAGAATTTATTAAAACAAAATATAATCCTTCCAGATTTCTTCCTAAGATCAATCATGGGTGCAAGAGTTAAATCTCATGAAATGTACAAAATGCTGCTAATGAAAAAAAATTTGTATTATAAAACACTCGAAATCAAATGGATAGGAAAAACGACAAAATGCGTCAAGTTCTTAATTTTGTGGATTAAATTGATTTAAAAAGTTTTTTGAGCTTTCGGCATCTTGAGTCCAGGAACTGAAATAACTACAGAAATTTAAAGATTTTAATTGACAAAGATGTTACCCAAGCAATCAAAAAATATTTATAAAATCTTTGGCACTTTTAAATTAAGTAAATCAATAACTGTAGAGTATATTTTGAAGATAAGACATTGCTAAAAATTAAATAAAATTGAAAAAAAAACAATTTTTCAATAATGTTAACATAAATACTTTTGTAATGTAAAACATTCTAATTATTATTATCTGTTTTTATTAAATATTAGAAATATTGTAAATATTAAACGATTGAATTTTCTAAGAGTTAAATATTAAAAATAAGTTTAGTAAATAAGAATCTGTTAGAATAATTACTTTTTTAATATAAGTAAAACTTATTTATGTAGGAATAACCTATGTAACTTGAGTAAAAAATAAACAAACTTCCAATTTCTAATACATCGTTATTGCCTTGTTAAAATTAATGAAAAGCAAACATTTAAGAGTGCTTAAATTTATTTATCATAAATGCAAAATTAAAATAATTATATTCTTAATATAGATTTAACACATGAAAAGCTATTATAGGAGCATTACCCTTTTTATATTTCACATGTTTACCATTTTGAATTTTAATTGTATACCTCGCTAACAACTGCGATAAAACAACGGAGCGAGGAACGTTTTTTAGCTCTCCCAAAAGCATTAACCCCAACGCAAAAATAAATCGCACAATTAAACTAAACCCGCACAACTCCTCGCGATAAAACACGCTGAAAATTCGCGAAAATTAACGCTTCTCCCCTGCTCCCGAAGCACTTAGGCATTATATTAAAACAGCGCCGGACGGCCATTCGTCAGAAGTGCCCCGAGCTCCGAGCAAAACTGCCCGCAAGTCGGAAAAGTATCAAATGGACTCTTTCGGCCGCAGCAGGGGCGAACTACTTAGAAATACGCGAGCGCTTCGTTCTGCATCATTTGAATATGTACCCGCGGCGACGCTGGGACTCTCACTGCGCAAAGTCTCGTGCGCGAGTGTGTGCTTCGCGCGAAGGCCCTTTGGGAAATTCGCGCGATATTATTGTCCTCGTAACTCTGTGCGGGCATTATATACGCTGACCGAGGCTTCTTGATAACTTGCCCTCGTTGTGCTCGGAACTGCTCGTTTAGGGACTGCTCATTTTTTTTTGTTTAGTGTGATTCACCTAACGAATGTCAATTCATTTTTGTTGTTTTAAAATGTTTTTTAGCTATATGGTGTAAGAGTTCCATTATGTCGATCGGTAAGAAGTTGCTCTTTTTGTTTTATTTCTTTTAATCAGACATATTACTCGTTGTGAACGATAAAATATGCCAATAATTACGATTTATTGAAACCGACATTCTGTTCATTTGACAGGCAAAGTTTGCAAAACCTTTTCAAGGCATGTTAGTAATAAATTTTAAATGATCTTTAAACAACAAAAACTGATTTAAGCTTGACATTTGCTTTTGTTAGATACAGAGTATTATAAAATAAAACTCAAATCGGCTTACGTTATTAATATGTCATTTAAAATTCATCATTAGTGTGTGCCTTAAAAAGAAACCGTATAGTCAAGTATAAATAATTAAAAAGTCTATTTTAAATAAAGAACTATAATTGAAAATTGTGGAGTATACGACCATTTATTTTAATCTCCTAGTTTATCAAAAAAGAATCATCAATAGCACATAAAATCTATTTATGAATTATAACACTACTAATTTTCAACTAATTAGTCAAGATTTTTCACATTTTAAAAACCTAATCATCAAATTAAATTTATGCAGATAACATAATTGTGCATTTCAATGTTTATACGCGTTTAGTTTGGAAATTAATTTCCTTATAATCCGTTTCACAAAATTATGATTAAGTTATATACGAAATCATGAGAATAAGCATAACAAGCAATATGTTCTAATATTACGTTTGAAAATTGATTGATATATTGATGATTCATATATAAATTAAAAAAGTTAAAACGTTCTATTATAACATTTTATCGATGTACATTTTAATTACAAACAAAAAACATGAAAATAAAATTATTTTATTTCTTTCTAATTATTTACTAATTAATTTTCTATATTATAGAAGCTATCGGTATTGTGCATCCATAATATAGTTCACTTACTTTCCAGATTAATAATTAATAGTAGAATCAATATTGCCATAATTATTTTTATTAAATTTAATTTTAACTTACAAATGCTATATGGCAATATTGATTCTACTCAATGAATTTATTAGTTTTTCATTATTCATTTTCATATCTGTAAAGAAACAAATAAATAATTAAATAATTTTGTATGTAGAACCAATTATTATTATTAAGATGAGATTGTATGTTCTTCCTAAACAAAGTAACTGCGCAGTTGTTTATGATCAAGATCCATAACATTATCCTTGCTCCATCGCATCAGTTGGTTACATTGGCTAATTTGGATGTGGACCTTGATAAATAGTGCATCGTGGATTACGTCATATTTTCATATATATTGGCATCGAACGATGGTCGCTTCATTTTCACATATTAAGGTTTTTTATTATAAGGCATCAACGATAAAATGACAGAATAAAATATTTGTCAATAACTTATTTATAAGAAACCCATGTTTTTATAAACATAATAATTGCTAAATAAACGTCAGCTATTTAGAATATCAATTGCTTATTAAATCAAACATGTACATTTTCAAATTAAATAATTCAAATTAAATAATTGAATTAATTAATTGAACGAATGATGTTTGATTAATGAATTACCTTGATAATATTTACAATACTTGAACTTGTTCAATCAACTATACTAGGTAAAGCTTCTTCTTCTACAATGCATTAGCAAGCCAGAAAAAAATATCCTGTGTGCACTTTGATTTAATTAGACAAATAAAATCCGATAAAGCTCAACAGTTCACGCGATAAACTGGATTCCCCTCTCATCGGAACCTCTCGCGTATGGGTCGTAATTACCGGCGACATAATTACTCGAGAATAAAATAATCGCGCAGACGTATTGTGATCGGCACTGCCAAGCAGCCGCGCTGAGTTAACACACACGCGCGCCGCTAATTAGCGTAGTTTACGGATGCATGGCTCTCGCGAACGGCAGGTCCAAAGATAATTATAACTGATGCGCGGCAGACGCGTGAACGGATTTACGATGGCCGATTGAGTATACTCGATCTGCGCGTCAACGGATGTCGGCGAATTTCACTTTGCTTATCACTCTTTCAGTTCTGGTTACGCAACTGCATTGATTTGTGGGCAAACGAATTTTCTTGAATTTTTCATATTTTCTTTTTTCCACACTGCACAATGCAATTGTTGCGTTGTATATATAGTGTGTTATAAATAATTTGAAGTTTCCATTTGAAGTTTTAATTTTACTTGCAAGAATAGGATTTTGAGTTTGAGTTGCATAAAAATATTTAATGAATCGTATGTCCGTAATTTATTATTTTATTATGGATAAAAGAAAAACTATGTCGAATTTTATTTCCTTCTTTCAATAAGAATTATTAAAATTATAAAAATGAAACTCGATAATTTTAATAATTTTGACACATTTAATTTTACGTTTCATCATTTGGTTTTTATTTAATTTTTTTCTTCACAAAATTAAATGTAAATTGATTATTCAATTACTAGATTTTATTGAGAGAAATTTGCTATCCTATTGAAAAAGTCATTTGATATACCGATTATCAATATTATATGAATATTTAATAAAAATGATTTATAAAAAAAAATCTAAGTCATATTAATACTTAAATAATAAAATACTTTTATCATACATATTACAGGATACAGTAATTTCTTTATAATGAAAGCTGAAGAAATATTAATATATTTTTTTAATGTATAAGAGGTAAATCTAAAATATAATATAGCAAATGAATACGTCAATTCATTTTCAACAAAATGAAATGAAATTTCTCAGATGTTTTCAAAATTCACAAACATTTAAACAACCTTCATTCCTTATTTCGATAAATAATTGCAATCCTCTGGATTTTAATATATAAAAACTTTGCTTTTCTTTCCGCTCTTTATTTCCACCACTTAACAAATTTTATACATTTCCATACAACAGCTCACTGACAACTGCATCGCAATAGGAGTATTGTTTCATCGAGCGCTACCGAGCTGTTCGATTCAACGTACCATCCGCAACACGCGTGTCTTTTTTTCATTTCGAACCTGCCTCAACAAAATTCCATTTCTCCAACCGAGAAAGAGAGAGAAAGAGTATGGATGAGAAAGAGAGAGAGAGAGAGAGAGAGAGAGAGAGAAAGAGACTGGAAAATTGACACCGGCGGGCGCTTGTTACGCACTTGGAAACTTAAAGCGAGAATTTCCGCTCCACGGCTCTCGTACGTTTTTATATACGTGCAGCATTGTCGCGTCCGCTCGCTTTGCGAACATTGTTTAGGCAAATGCTGTTAGCGATAAATGAATGACTCTTTTGTACAAATTGAGATTCGTATTTTTCAGCTCGCACGTGTGTAGTTACGCAACTACTATTCTTTTATATTTTTTTTTTTATGGAGAGGGGGTGCTGCTGGGACCAGTGGTGATTCGGATTCTTGAACGAAATTGATTTCGTTTACGACTATTTCATTGATTTTTAATTGATATTTCTATAGTAAAGTGCGACTCTCATGTATTTTTATTAAAGTCGAATAAAAATGTAGATATGAATTATAAAAATGAATCAAAATTTTTGTGTATTGCTTTAATTAATTTCTATGAAAGAATACTGTATTCTATAAAATCGTTATTCGTAAAATAACTATAAATTTGAAGTTTCTTTTATAAGGTAAACCGGGGGAAGACGCCAGCTCGGGGAAGACGCCACTTGGCTATATTTTCTATGCTTACATAGAAACGGCAATGGGAGTTCGATTTTAAAACTCATTAT